>JAOXYD010206400.1:0-21029 GCA_028565735.1 Pinacopodium congolense
TCCATGATTGGCGTATGTGTATTGATTATCACAAATTGAATGATGCAACAAGAAAGGATCACTTTCCTTTACCCTTCATTGATCAAGTCATCAAAATGTTAACTGTGCATAGTTTTCATTGTGTCTTAGATGGATACATTACATATTTGAAAATTCCTGTTGCCCTTGAGGATGAAAAAAGACAACATTTACATGTTCGTATCACACTTTTACATATCGACGAATGCCTTTTAGCTTGTGTAATGCCCTTGATACTTTTCATCGTTACATGATATCAATTTTTAGAGATATGATTGACACCTGCATTGAAGTGTTCATGGATGATTTTTCTGTATTTGATACATTCTTCGATGCATGCTTGGAGAATCTGTAGAAAGTATTAAAGAGATGTGAAGAAACCAACTTGAATTGGGGAAAAAAACCATTTCATGGTACAATAGTGCATAGTTTTAGGTCATAAGAGTTCAAGTAAAGGGATTGAAGTAGATCGAGCTAAAGTACAAGTAATTGCTCAACTTTCACCACTTCATTCAGTTAAAGAAATTTAAAGTTTTCTTAGACATGTTGGCTTCTATAGGTGATTTGTCAAGGATTTTTCCAAGATAGAAAAGCCCCTTACCAAAATTTTAACTAAGGACGTAATCTTTGACTTTGATAATAAGTGTATGTGTTCTTTTCAATTGTTAAAGGAAAAGCTCACAATTGCACTTATTTTGGTATCACTTGATTGGTCTCTTCCTTTTAAGTTAATGTGTGGTGAGAGTGTTTTTGCAGTTGGTGCAACACTTAGCAAAAGGCATGAAAATATTTTTCAATCAATCTATTATACAAGTCACACATTAAATAATGCTTAAAAGAATTACACCACTGTTGAGAAGGAGATGTTGGATGTGGTGTTTTCAATTGATAAGTTTCAGTCCTATTCGATTCTTTCAAAGGTCAACATCTATACAGACTATTCTGTATTGAATTACCTGATGAATATACCAGATGCTAAGCTATGATTAATTATATGGATTCTCCTTTTATAGGAGTTTGACATTGAAGTTAGAGATAAGAGAGGTAAAGAAAATTTTATGGTAGATCACTTATCTCATTTAGATGAGATCATAATAGACAAAGGAGAAAACCAAGACATAAAGGAGGTGTTTCTAAAGAACACTTACTACCCATGCCTATCTTACCTTGATATGTGGATATAGTGAATTACTTGGCTGGTAATGTTATACTTCCTGACTTCTTGTATAAAAAAAAAGAATAAATTATTTTCGAAAGTTAATAAATATCTTTGGTATGAACCTTTTCTTTAAAAGATATATGCAAATGGAATAATTTGAAGATGTGTTCTTGCTAAAGAAGTTCCTTCAATTCTTAGTCTTCACTGTTCAAAAGAGACGAGAGGATACTTTGACCCTGCTAGAACTACACACAAAGTGTAAAAATGTGGTTTCCATTAGCCTATACTATTTAAGGATGCAATTTATTTTGTTAAGTCTTGTGAAAATTGCCAAAGGGTCGAAAATATGTCTAAGAAACATGAGATGCCTTTAAAAAACATTGTGGTGTGCAAAAATTTCAATGTTTAGGGTATTGATTTCATGGAAACATTCCCTTCTTCATACTCAAACCAATACATCATGGTAGCTATTGATTTTGTAAGTAAATGGGTTGAAGCAGTTTGTCTTCTAACGAATGGTGTAGAAGGTGTAGTTTGCTTTCTTAAGAAGAACATTTTTACTTGATTTGGGACACCTAGAGCAATTATAAGTGATGGGGAAACACACTTTTATAATAAGCAGCTTGAGTCCCTCTAATCTACATATGGTCAAATAAAGATATCCAATCGAGAGATTAAGCAAATTTTGGAAAAGGCCATTAGCTTTTAATGAAAGGATTGATCAATTAAGTTGGATAATGTACTGTGGGTATATCGAATTGCATACAAGATGCCCATTAGAATGTCTCCTTACACGTTTGTGTATGGTAAGACTTATCATTTGGTAGTTGGATTAGAGAACCGTGCCTATTGGTCCATTCATTTTCTAAATTTTGACTTAAAGAAAGTTGAAGAAGAAAGACAGTTGTAATTGGATGAGTTTGATGATTTCGTCTCGAAGCTTATGATAACACTAAGTTGTATAAGGAATGAGTTAAGAGGTGGCATGATAAGCATACCATTTAACGAGGATTCAAGGTTGATGATAAAGTTTTGGTATATAATTTAATATTAAAGTTATTTCTGAGTAAGTTAAGGTTAAGATGGATAGGCCCTTATGATGTGACCAAGGTTCATCCATTTGGAGTAATTAAAGTTGCTAATGGTCACTCATCTTTCAACATCAATGGCCAAAGAGTGAAGTTGTACGTGCCTAGTTTAGTTGAGGAGTCTTCTGAGACTTTTTCACTATTTAATCCCCATTAAACTAGGAATCCTCCAAGTTAGACATGTAATTGTGTCTGATTTTATTTTATTTTGTGTTAGGATATTTATTATGTTGAAGCCTTTTTAATGTTTTTTGCTTTATGTTAATTGTGTTTTCTTTATAATGCCTTTACTTTAGTATGAATTTATTTGATTTTGGACTATTTTTTATCATCATTTTGATGCCATTTGGAGTAAGTTAATTGTGTTTTCTTTTATATTCATAGGACTTGAATTTAGAAAGTTTTAGTTGAGAATTTAGAGGAAAATTTGAGTCATTTAGCATTAAAAAGACCATCAATGGCGATCTCATAGACCACTGTTGAATGACTTGTGTCTAAAACATCAGTGGTGGGCTGTTCATCCAATAATAGGCCCATTGATAGAAAAACATAGTGCCGTTGAAGAGCAAAACAAAGATAAATACGATGTAGTCATTGTTCATCACTATCTTCCTCCTCCCTCTTCTCCTAAACGCCACTTTTCGCCCTTAAATCTTCCAACCCTCATATCTCAACCAAATCATGCGGTTTTGGTGCCTAATTAACACATTTTGAGTCCTCTACATGATTTTGGCATCAAATCACTAAGAAAACAACATTTTTTTTAAATTATCAAAACTTTCCAGTTTCCTATTCATGTTTAAGGTATAATTTTTCAATTTTCTCCTAGTATAGACCTATATTTCATTGGGTTTTCGTATCATTGTGTTCAGAATTTCATTATCTTTCATTTTATACCAATTTCATTCAATAGTATTATCTTGAAAAATCAAGAATATTCTGGTCAAAAAGGAATATTTCGACGACCTTCGTTAGAATATTTTTTATTTTTTCTAACATTTTTTACTCTTTTTTGTATGTTATTTGAACAGTTTCTAATCCAATGGCTCCATAGAGGAAGAGATTGGCATTTGACCCTATCTGATTTGTCAGTCAGGTGAATTTTAACTGGCACGAGGCACACTACAGCAACGAGTTCATCATTGAACGTCTAATCCATCCAAACTTATAAATAGACTTCAACATTTCTGATGCTTTTTAGATAAGATGGGAGTCAATCCTCAGTTTGGCGAGACCCTTTTACCTAGCTTTGGTTCCCGAGTTCTTCGCTAATATTGAGAGAAAGAAAAGGCTTACGCTATTGAGATATGCTAGACTGTTAAAGGTATTCCAATTCATATCACTCCTGCCTCTACTTTTGCTTTGTTAGGAGTACCTGATGAAGGGGAAATTTTTATCAGAACAAAGGATCTTCTCCATGGCGATATAGTTGCTATGGATCCATCCTTTTCAATTGCTGCTACTAGGGATGCATTAGGATTGACTAGCAATGCCCGAGATTATCTCACTGTTTCTCTAGAGGCTCAGGAAAGGATTGTAGTTTCTTTTATTAGGCATAATGTTGCACCCCAAGCCAGTGGATTCAATAAGGTGTTGTTTGTCAACATCTATCTTTTTTATAAGATACTGTGTGGTTTTGGTGCTATCTTGGGTTTACCTTTAGCTAACTTCATTATTTTGTCTATGCGGGATGTAGTGAACATTAAGAGGCCCAACAAAAAGTTATGTTTTCCTTACTTATTTATAAGGTTATTTTGAGATGCAGTAGTTCTTGTCGATTCTTTGGAGTTTGACGATCATACTCATCAGAATATCATCAATGAAGGCCTGCTTAATTTGTGGAAGTTTACTTATAAAAAAGGTGAGTGGCATCGACTTCAGGAGGGTGAAGTAATTGTTTGTCCACCTAGTGATGCTGCACAGCCCGAAGTACTTGAGAACATGGGCGAGGTTTCATGTGAGGCCACTCCGAGTGTTCATCCACCTTGCCAACATTCACCTACTACTGCTTCCATCCCACCAAGTCAGTTGCTTTTGATGATTCTCAAGTTACTATTCTCCAATTCTTGATTAAGATGGAGACAACGTTATTTTCTGAGATGTCTCGTCGTTTCGATGGTCTTCAACATCAGCTTGATGATTTGACTGCACAAGTTCAAGCCTTAATGATTATCAATGTGTACGAGATTTCGATGATTCTTCCTTTTAGTTCCTTTAGTTGTTCACATAGTTGATTCAGTTTTAGTTTCATAGTATAGGTTTCCTTTTCGTTGTGTAGGTTATTTTCTAATCTGATGGCTACATTTTGTCCTTTCTCTCCTTCGTAGTACTTGGATTACATATTTATATGAGTGGATCATTCTCCTATTATTAACTATGTTTGTTGCTTGTGGTTGTTTCAGTTCTTGCAATTTCATCGATGGATCATCGGCTCTATATCAAACAGGTGTATTTCTTTCCCTACTCTCCTGTATTATGCTTTTCAATTTATTTATCAAACATTAAGAATAATGTTTATTTTAAGTATGGGGGAGGGATCACATCATATTAATATTAGTTCATATCATATGGAAAAAAGTATGGTGTGTTTTGTATAAAGATTAGAATGTTTTTAATGTGTTTTGTTTGGACATAGTGTGATTTCATTTGAATTTGGTCTGCTTTCCTTAGAATTTACTTAGTTTAATGTGATTTTCTTTATTTTTTAAGTGTTTAAAATTCCCATCCTTGAAAAAATTGATGAACAATCGTTGCATTTTGAGATAGGATGGAATTTTTTTAGGATTTAAGGTTAAATTCATATTAAAATTGGCTTTACAGACAATCAACACTAGTCTCTTAACACACTGTTAGTGGCATGCTTACTACTATAGGTCTTCACAAAAACATAACATTAGTGGTGACCATTAACGGTGGATGGAAACTATCGTTAATGAACTTAAAACATCATTGTTGATGATTGTAGAAGGCACATAAAAGTTATTATTTTGATTTAAGCATGTAAAAGCCTATTCCCTTTTCTTCTTCCTCACTTCACCGTCGACTATGCCCTCTCATCTTTCTATGTACCTCTATTTTCAATCATTTTGTGCTAAAATCCCTCCTTTTCCACTCCTTTCTTAACCATTCTTCTGCTATTCCACTTTTATTCCACTAAAGCTCCCATTTTCATCCAATTTTCAAGCTGCGTCACTATTTACCACTACCTTTTAGGCTTCTTTTCTTATTCATCCATTTCTCTTTAATTTTTTAGCATAAAAGTGTACCATTCTACTATACATATCAATAGTTTTTTTTACCACTTTTATCACAATTCTTACTCGTCGTTAGTAAGGAAATGTTTCAATGGCAGTGAGAATATTCTAGTGATAGTGTCTGAATATTTCCGCTCTAGCTTCACAATTTTAGACATATCTCAGCCCTATTTTAACACAGTTTGTGGTCAAATGGCACCTTGGTCACACACAACAGCATCCTCAACACAAAAGAGTCCCAAGTTTGATAAGTTTCGATTTATTTTGTGAGACAATGCATATTGATTCTTTTCCCATGAAGAAAACAAGATCATCATTGAGCGTTCTATGTTACTGATACGCAAGACATAGTTTAGAGTTTCAACTGTATTTCGAGCTATAAGTTGAGATCCTATCATGATAACTTCAGAGTCATATTATAACACTTAAGTTTGGGAGTTCTATACGAACATTGAGGTAAAAGATGGGGAAGAAACCATTGAGATCTGCAGTATAATGCGAGGTACTCCTATTCATATCACTTGTACAATTATTTATGCTTTATTATGAGTATTGGATGAGGGCTTAGTGTATAGTTAGTAGAAGGATACGATGTATAGTGCTACAGTATTAATTGATCTTGATTTTTATATCACCACTACTTGCAATGCCGTAGGACTTAGTATAATTGAAAATGATGGGGCTTATCCCATGTCTTAGTTAGGAGTGAGAGGGAGGAATATAGTGGCACTTATTAGTGCTAATGTGACTTCCAGAGCTAAAGGGCTTAATGAGATTAGGTATGCAGATTCCTACACTTTGTGGAAGATGCTATTTAGTTTAGAAATCCTTTTTTTTTTTACCACTAGCTAGGTTTATTGTATCCCATATGTATGAGGTAGTTCGGATGAAGGTTTGAGCAAAAATTTTAGCTACCCATGCATATTTACAAGGATTTTCAAGGTAGTGCGAGTTTCATTTCATGGAGAAGAACTATTAGAGACTGATAGAGCTTCAAAGATTACTTATTCCATACTTAAGATATGGAAATATGTTCGAGTTAGAGGTTAGTGTGGAAATACTAATATCCAATATTTAGAGGCTAGTAAGCAATTGGATGATCCTACTATGCCATATATCCATCCTTTTATACTCTAGAAGGTTATGGGTGAGGCTTCCTTAGATGTTACACTGAGTGTCCATCCACCACCTCTAGCTTTACCTGCTTTTGAGTCTCCTCTTCTTTTTTGGCCTATCTTTTCTTCATATTGTGAGTACTTTATTGTGGAAGGAGAGTCATTTTGCTTCTGAGCTCTTAAAGCTTCGTTTGGAGCTTGTTCATATATTTGTATTAGCATGGCTGCTATCCTTGATCGTCTGGATCACATGAAGCTATGATTAGACTGACTAGAGGAGTGCCAAAGAGCCTGAGATTAGGATCACAACCCTAGCTTTTAGCTACTTTTGGGATGTTCTTTCATTTTGACCTAGGTCATTTTGTTTATGTTATTTGCTTCTAGTTTTTTTCCATTTCATTATTTTTTGGTACTTTAGTTGTGTCTTGTGCTTTTAGTTGTACTCTTGTCTTTGTTATTTCCTTTCAATTGAACTATAGCTCCACGGATGTACTTTGATAATATTTATGATAGTAAAGAACATTGTTTTTACTTTCAACCTCTTGGGATTGATCTTTTTGGTGGTTTTAGTTGCTATAATTCACCTTAATAGAGCATCTCACAATTATATTATACAGGTGTATTTCTTTCCCTTCTCTTATATTTTGTGTTTTGTTTTCAATTTGTGAACATTGGGGACAATTCAAGAGTGGGGGAGGGATTTGGTTATTGCACAATTATGTTATTTTTCCTAAAGTATATCATTTTATCATATTTATCATAGTAGTTTATAAATTGTGGAAAATTTTTCAATTTTTTATGCATTTCATTGAAAATGTTTCCGCTTGATTTCAATTTCTTTTGATGATTTGAGATGTTAAGTAACTAATGTTGATTATTAATGATTAAATGTTTTCAAATTGCTTCCTAATTTATAAAATGGATACTTAATAATCATGAGATGTCCTATGTATAAAATGTATATTACAAAGTGAATTGTGACCTTTTTTTAAACTTTTTCGCCAATTTTTTATAAGAAAACATAAATTAAAAATCAAAAATAAATTAATTAATGAAACAAATGTGTGTCAATAAGTAAGTAAAAAATTCCCTCTGCTAGCTTCAATTTGATAAAAAGGTTAAAGTTATTGAGTGGTGATAATAGCCAGGTAATATGAAGTGACTCAATTAAGTAACTAGGAGTTTTTCATAACAAAATGTTCACCTTCTTGTAAAAAGATTAAACTTCTCAATCAAGCTTTATATCTGACATGTTTGTTTTAATTTTGTTTATCATTGAATAATAAATTTGAAATTAGTTTAAAAGGTGTTAATTTTACTTTCCTTATATTCATTTCATGTGTGGAATTGAGTTTATAACTTAGGTTGAAGTTTGATGAAACAAGAAGTTCTATGAATCTATTAATTATTTAATATGATTAATTAATTATATAACATCTTATCGATTCATGTTAATTGATAAATTTAGGAATTCTTTTCAATGATTTGTCTAACAATCTTGAATAAATTTTCCTATAATTATATCCTATTATTAAACTGATGGTGAATTGATTTTCTTAAGGACAAGCAAATGCTTAAATATGGAAGAATTGATAGGTGTCAAATTGATTGTATTTCAATGGATGTTTGTTGTGTTTCAATCCCTGATTTCATGTTTAAATGTTTAATTCTTGATTGGAAATGTTTAATTCACATTTAGACTTGATTGATTGAAGAATGGAGTGAAAATAAAGAAAATTGGGCACTTTCTATGACCTTAATGTGGGTCGGGAGAGACCGATGTTGAGGTCCCTAAGCAACCATGTTTAGATATGCTGAAACATGACTTTTACAATGTTTACACCACCTTAACACACCATAGTTGAGCTTTGAATTAGCTCACTGTTGTAGGCACAGACAGATAAATCTCCACAATTATGATTGAGGCATGGCTTACAATTAAAGCCCTGTTTGGTAATGATAAAGAAATATGTCTTTAAGCTTTTGTAAGTGGAAAATAACAAAACGGGATCGTAGAATTGAAGGAAAACATATATGAAATTTTCTCTACAGCCTTCATTTGTTTTTATTAGTGCTCTTCATCTTCAAACCCTTGTAATTTAGATTCTGAGTTATTTTCTAAGTTTCCAAACATTGGAGCTTGTTGTTTGGTCACATATTTGATATTGAAGATCATTTTAGGGGGTTTTCTAAGTTGGATTTCCTTTTATTATGCATTTTTTAAAGACTAATCAAAGTCTTGTGTTTAAACATAAATATCTTCATTTTCTTTGATTTTCTTGAGGTTCGATTGACGATTTTGATTTGTGAAGGAGCTAAGATCAATCTCCATAATATGTAACATATTCAAGAGCATCTCTTTGGCTTTTTCTCAACTTCAACTCATTTATGACTTCTTTATTTTTCAGATTAATCAAAGTATGTTGCTTAATATGCTTATTTTTCTTACTTTGATTAATATGTGAGGCTAAATCTATTTTTAGTTAAGGATTTGTGTGTAAATTAAAAAGATGAGCTTTTTTTATGTTCGAGGGACTTTTTTTTTATTGAAGGGCTAAACAATCCATTTTTAAGTTATCCACTTAAGAAAAGATTAACAGAAGATATAAAACTTAAGAAATCAACTCATTATATTGGGATAATCAATAAATAACACAAATTAATAATTGTATGACCAAACCTTGATTAGTTTTGAGTGTTAGGGTTTAGAGACTAATGATCTAGAAGTTAATTTCCTAACTTTAAACCTATTAACTTAATTTAATGCATGACTAAACTTCAAATTATGATTAAAAGAGAAAATACATTGTCTTACCCATAGCTTTGTCTTGAATTTGTAAAGATACTCTAAATCAGTCTCTAAAAATATCAATTGCTCATTTAATTAATTGAAATATAATCCTTAGCTAATTTCTATAGTTTGGTAACTTTTGATAATTTTTTAAAACAACTTAGAAGTTACCTTACATTGTTTGAAATTGGTTAAGTTAATTTAGCAAACTTCAATTTTTTAATTAATCAATCGGATTTTACTGGATAATTTTAAGCCAATTAACCTAATAATTGTAGGTTTTCCCAGTGGGATCGACTCTTGTAGTCTTAAAAGTACTCTATTAAATTACTTTAGCAATAGGTTCACTTGCCTATATGTTGGTTTAATCAAAGTTAAAATTATGTTAAAAATTAAATCATCTAAACCAACTGACACATACTACTACTTTGTAGTGCTCACAAGTTATTCATTTAATTAATTAAGGAAGCATTGGGAGATTTTTTACATGCCTCTAACCTTTATATTAACAACAGGAAAATTCATGTCTAGATATCTTCCAATGTCAAGAATCTAGAGGGTTAAATAACTCAAATTATTGAGATGTAAGTGGGCGAGCTACCTTTTAATTACTTAAGGGTTCCAATCTCTAAAGGAAGGCCATTGTATAAAAGCTATGCATCTCTATTAAAAAGGATACAAAGAAGAGTTAGCACATATATTAAGAAAAATTTATCTTATGCAGTCAGGCCGTAATTGATGTAGGCTATAGTAATCCAAATTGCTTCTTACTAGACTAATGCCATAGCCACACCGTAGGAGATTACCAAGCCAATACATAAAATTTTAAGGAATTTGTTATGGTCTGGTCAAGAAATAAAACAAGTGTAAATGTTATGTGGACTGAATTTTATTCTTCAAAGAATTCTAGAGGATTGAGGATCATTTCTATTTTTTTGGTAGCAATGATAGCAACAGCAAAAAATATTTGGACGTTACTTAAGGATAAGAATGCCTTATTGGTCTACAAATACTTTCTAGAAGGAAGAAGATTACGAAAAATTATCTTATAAACCACCTTGTGTTAGACAATATAGTAAATAATGAAGCTAATTCCATTACCATAAATTGAGATAAATCACATAATTGGTGATGAGGCAAGTACTCTTTTATGTTATGATAATTGGGGGAGGGTGGAACTATTAACTAACTTGTCAAAAATTTAGTAGCATACCCATACTTATCCAAGGAATGCAAGACTAAGTGAGATATTCTAAGATAGAGCATAGTTTTAAAACTCAATTAAGTCTAGGTTGGATGGGTAGATACATCCTTAATTATGCACTAAATATTGAAAAGGAGGTTGTAGTTTTTTTTTTGGGATGAATTCAGTTAGGATCTTCACTAATAAAATTTGTGCAAAGGTGTTCAAGCTAAAAACCAGCACTGTTAAGCCCCATAAGTTTGTGTGGTTTTAGAAAGGTTTGCCAAAAGCTCCATTTTTTTATAACAAAATGTCATTGCCACTAATGATTTTGTTTTTTTATGCAATAGAAAGATATGATTGAGAAAAAGGAATGTAAATATACAAATTAGATATTTAAGCTCAAATGGTGATTTATAAATCAAATTGTTAAATAAAGGCTCAATGATCAACATAATAAATTTAAATATATTATCATTTTTATTTTTTTAAATCCTATCTTGACCTCTTTAAAGTGTTTAAGAGCTCAAATCATGCATGTGTATTAGTATTTAGAATTTTCATGTAGGTTGCATAACTAAGATGAATGTTTTAGGGAAGTTTTTAAAGAATCCTCTTAAGGAACTTAATTTTTTTTTTGAACTTTTTCAAAGTGTGTATGAGTTAAGTTTTATTGAAAATAATTGATTGAATGTGTTTTGTGAAGTTTAGATGTATTAGAAAAAAAAGTTTCAACATGTTAAAAAATTGTTTCTACCATTGTTATAATAAGTATTTAATATGTATGAGAAGATTAGTCCACTAGTATTAGAATAAGTGGTGGTCAACCAATGTGAGCTTTTTTTAATGAATTGTTCAACCATTGAAGGGTAAATTGGTTGATTTTAATAAGTTTTTCTGATTTTGTCCAAAAGGTGAACAGTGAATTAAACATTGTGTTAAACAATGCCATTATTCTAGACTTAAAAATATATGGTGTTAAGTGGTGAAAGATGTGTGAAACTAGCTGATAAGTCCTAATCATCAATTTACTAGTGGTAGGGAAATCTACATACAATAGCAAGTTTCTGCTAGGAAAAATATGAATTGATTTTTAATACATACCAATAGTAATAAGTAGTTAGTTGGTGGATTTTCACCTATAAATAGGTATATTGGGATGTGTGAAATGCATTTAAATATATCCAATTAAGTAATAAGTGAATCTAGAGCATTCTAGTGAACATTTGAGTGGTTTTTATGTGTGTTCTTGTGGTGTTTTTATGCATATATCATTGAGTTGATTTAGATCCCTTTCCCAAACACTTTAGGTGGTTAAAGTAAGATAATTTTAAGTGTATTTTTCTTTTATGCTTAATTAATTGAAGTTATAAGGGTTATTTTTCATTTGTGAAAGAAGATTTGTGTAAGGATCACTCTTCATTTATGAAGTAAGATTTTGTACAAGGGTTACTTTGTACTAATGAATGAATATTTTAGTGAAAATTTCAATAAGTGGCTATAGAGTATATGTAGGCGGGATTTGTGCATTGAACCCCTATCTTTTTGTTAATCAATATCTCTATTTTACAAGTTGTATTAAATTAAGGTCTATTGTTATATTGATTGAATTATATTATTTTTTAATTAAAAAATTAAATTACTATAAAAGCAATACATGCAAAGAAATAAGTGTAGGAAAAAAATATAGAAGACAACAGCTTGAAATGAATAAAAAAATAAAGAATTAAAAGCTAAACAAAAAGGAAGGAGACAAAGCTATTATCACGGAATTAGGAACTCAGTAACCAGCATCAAAATGCAATAGGAAAAACTACCAAAAAATGAAAAGGAAGGAGGCAATGGAGAGAGGATTTTTTATCTCCTTATTAAAAAGTGATTTTTTAAGTTAGGTGAAAGGCTTAGAAAATAAAAAGTTACTTAATTCACCTCCTTATTAGGTTCCGTATAGAACAATAAGTGGTATTAGAGATAGGACTCACATAGTTATATTTCTAGTGACACGTTTAAGATTATCCTTTAATAAAAAAGGTCAAAACATAAGTAGAGTATCATTTTCTAGCCTAAATGACTATTTATAGTGAAAGACAAAGATAAAATTCTTTTTCATGTCTGATAACATAAGTTAATATGAAATAGTGTCAAAAGGAACTCACATTCCCAGGAAAATTGTAGAGACCAAAAGTTACCAAAATTAAAAGAGGAATGGGAAAGTAGTGATATGAAGCTCCTTAAGAGTAAAGCTGTACACATTTTTATTTTATGCCTCAGGTAAAAAAGTGTTCAATAGGATATCTATATGTAAGACTACATATGATAATTATCATACTTTATAAGTAATATATGAAGGCACCAATCAAGTGAAAAAGAGTATGATTTTCATGTTTGAAAATTAATATAAACTCTTCCATATGGTTTTTAATGAAAGTGTTTCTTCAATGTATACTAGATTTGTTAATACTATAAATTCTCTTAAAGGATTAGGTATGACTTATGCTAACAATTAATTAGTGAAAAAGATTTTAAGGTCCTTAGCTACATCATAAGAAGCTAAGGTATCATTAATCTAAGAAGCTAAGGACTTTTTACCACTTGCCTTTGAAAAAATTGAAAGTATCTCATTACGTATAAGATGAGGCTAAAGGAAGCACAAGATAAATAGATTTTTAGCCTTAATTACACCCATTATTGTTTTAGGGGGGTTGGTATGCACATATATAGAAAAAAATGATACTCAAGATTATGTTATGTCAAATTTTAAAATAAAACAACAAATTTTATATTACGTATAACAATAGGCAAGTGCACCAAACATTTTTCCATAAGTACTAATCTGAATATCAAGCTATTAATCAATCTATCAATTTGGTAAATTTTAAAACAAAGATTAACAGAAGTTAAACTAATCTCCAAGTTAGAAATCAATGTATTAATGTTAAGGGGGTAAATAATAACTTGTTTTAAAGGGTTAATAGTGTAAGAACAACCACAAATTTCACCCAAATTAAGACGACTTAGACATCCCTTAAATTTTGACCAAATTAAGAAAACTTAGACATCCACATCCATGTCTACTTTCACAAATTATAAAGTCACAAAATGTGCCAAAATATAACTTGTACAATGGCTAATGAATAAAAACAAATTTCCTTTTAAGTCAACCATAAAATATACTTATTATTACAACTAAAATAATCCAAGACTTTAAGAAACAATGAAAACAAACTAGAATAAACCAAGGTAGAGATTTGGAATGTTCATTACAATGAAAACCCCCTCTCAAAGGCCTTTTAATTCCAACCTCCCAAGCTATGCTTATTATAAACTTGAATAATTATACAAATAATCAAAAGATACAATAGACAATGAAAATAATTTGAAAAAACCAAAGTAGAGTTAAACAAAATGCTCATAAAATGGGCATCCCCTTTCCTTTAATCAAAGCATCTTGTTTACTTTAAACATTAAATATAATTAACTCATATGCAAAGGAATAATGAAAATAACTTGAAGAAACCAAAATAAAGAATAGAGAAATGCTCATGAAATAGTAGATCCTTCCTCCAAAACTTTTTGCTCTAAGCTTCCCAATCCAAGGTCCTTTGAAGTCCTTAAAGCTCTTTTTTAATGAATCTTGTTATCTTCAACCTCTAGCTATCAAAAATTGATTGGAAGTTATTAAATATTAGAATAGAGGTATTAGAAAATTTATCCAGAAATTATGTGCCTTCAAGCGCCCTTTAATTTTTTCTCATGTTCTATTTATAGTTTTCAAGCATTTATAAAGTTAAAAACCCTAAAATAATGAGTTGACATATGAGAATTAGTGAAAATCTAAAAAATTGTCATTTTTTCACACTTTGGGACCACTGGAACACCTTTTCAATGGACCATAATGGTGCTCCATACATCCACAATGGCCCTTTTACAGTTTGTCATTATGGTGGTCAGTTGGAAGAGTAGTGGTAGGGAACATCAGATATTCAACTTCTAAGGCTATAACTTGAGTTATAGAGCTCCAAATGACCTAATACTTTATTTGTTGGAAAGATAAAAATGTCTTCTAAATATTTATAATTTTTAACTCTTGAAATTCTATAATATTTTTACACTTTAAAAGAAAAAACTTTTGTTGCTCTAGTTTCTAATTTAAGTAAACTAGTCTTGAATTTGAGGATTGATTTAGTTCTTTTCACGATCTTGCATTCTTATCACTTATAACTTGCATCCTTTATTACGCAATACAACATGAATTATCATACTGACCATAATGACATTGCTATTGATCAACATTGTGCTTCTAGAATGGCTTTAATGATGATTCTTTTATCCAACTATGGTCCTTTTAATCCATAAAAACCTAAACAAAAAAAAACATGATAAGGAGCCTAATTGATCAAATAATGTGTAAAATTGATCACAAAATATAGCAATAAACTTGTACATTTTCCATGTTAGCAGGGGTAGGGATGAATTGTGTGTTTAAAAAATTTCTAAACTAAAACCTAAGCCACATAAACTAATTCTTCCTAATATGAAGTCCCTAAAGCATAATTCAAAATATATACCAATGATATGACAATTTAAGGTCAATAAATTAAATTCATGAAATTAAACAGAAACTACAATATACTTGAATTAGAAAAGATAGTCAGGAAGGATACATAATGATTTTTATAGTGGGTATCATTAGCCTACTTTTATTTCTAACAACCTAATAGGATTTTCACTCTATCAAATCCTTTTTAGGATGAAGAGGAACATAAAACTATTCGTTGGTGAAGGTGAAGAGAAACCTTTTACAATCTTCCTTAAGAGTGAACTGTAACATAAAAAAATGTTCTTTTAAGTGGGTGAAGAGGAACCTAATAATAAAATTTTCTTTATAAAGAGTGAAGAGTAACTCTTTCATCAAAAGTTAATTTGAACAATTTCATACCTAAAATTAAGCTCTTAAAATCAATATCAAAATCTTTCCTCAAGCATAGACAAAGCCAAACTATCTCTTAATGAATGCAAATGTAAACTTCACACAATCCATTAAACTCATTCAACTCATACACAATTTAAAAACTTAACTAATGCTTTTTCAATCAAAAAATGGTTAAAGACTATTTTAAATCACCTAAAACCCCTATTTATAATCTTATTAAACTCAACTATTTGTTGGAATCACATAAAGAAATTACAATTTTAAAAAACTATTAGACATTTATTCTAGAACTAGTCGTTATGCATTTTGTCACACAATTGATCAGTCTATGCCATGACCAGTTGACTGACCAGCAGTCAACCAACAAATTGATCTAATCGATTGATAGCCATGAAAAATCAACACTGTTCAACCAACCAGTAAGCATTGGTTGACCAATCACCTGGAAAATCCATTTCTAAGTTCTATAACTTGCATATTTCGATCGTAAATAACATAGATCTAAATCTTACAATTCTAAATCAATTGAAAATATACCCAATCAAATTCCAACTTTTTAACATTCCTAATTTAAAACCTAATGGAACTTGAGAGGTTGGGGCCAGGGGTTAAATTGGGTGTTTAAAAAATTTCTTACTAAATTAAATAAGTTATACCACCTAAACCAAATTATACTATATGTAATGTGTAACCTAAATTTAACTTAGTTGTGTATAAAAAGGATTGACGACTCGAAAGATAACCTAATTCCTCTCTCAAACTACTTGTTAGAAATTTTACTAACAACAACTTTCCTTAGGGTTAAGAGTAACCCTTACAAATTCTTTTTTTCATAATGGAGGTAAAAAGGAACATTTACATTCTTAATTTTCATAAAGAGGGTGAATAATAATCTTTTAAAATCTGGTTTACAAAGGTCAAGCGGAACCAACACAATCCTATTTATCAATGGGTGAAGATGAATTCTTCAATCTTCCTTTAAATAGATGAAGAGTAACCCTTTTTACAAAACCAAAATTATAGAATTTTATTCCCATAAACAACCCTTAAATTAAGGTTACCTAAGCCTCAATTTAGGCTTATATAGCTTAATAGAAGTTTGATCCAAATCAATGCAAGATTGGGGCTTAAATCCATTCAATGCAATGCTTACGCCTTATGCATTCCCTAATATTCATACGTGGCATAAATCAATGCAATTCACATCAATAATCATAATAACTCAAATATTGTTTTCCACAAGTCAAGAGAAACCTATGAACTCAATTATGAAGGAAAAAAGTAGTCCTATTCACAATTATCAAACAACAAAATCAAAGGCCAAAATTTAATAATAAAAAACACACCCTTTATGGAGTATTAATGAAACACATGCAATAAAAGTAATTTTACAACTTTTAGAGGGAAAGAAATAATATCACAAGCCTATTATCTTCCCAATAGATTATATATAAAATTTTGGTGCAATAAAAATCAAATTAATCAAATGAACAAATTAAACATAAGAACACACAAGTTGTCAAAATATGTAGTCTTTATGTTCTAGCCTAGAAACAAATGTTTTTAACAAACCAAGCAGCACACAATCAACCCAAAAAATAGATTAGAACATTAAATTGACAATTAAAAATATATTTATGCAATATTAATGAAATTAAAACACAAAATATAAGGTTTGAAAAATGAACAACTAAATAACACTCAAAACTGGACAGATTATAAGAAATATAACTTTTAAAACAACAATATAACAGCTTAAAAATCACAAGAAAAGGTCTATTATATTATTGAACAGCTTAAAAATCACAAGAAAAGGTCTATTATATTATTGGAGACTGAGAAAAATATATAATGGAAATTTGTGGCCCAAAAACTGATTTACATTAAAAAAAATCAAAGTAGAATGAAGATAGGCTCAAAACTTGGCAATTATGAGTAGTATGTCAGTATGGTGCTTAAACAAATATTATAAGTGCTTCAAAATCATAACAAAAGCTTTATATTACTCTTGAGATCATGAGCATAACGTGTATGATTTGATTCAACAAAAACATATTTAAGCACTGAAAATTAAGGAACATAGAAAATAAAATAGACTGAGACAATTTGAGTGTTTATTACTTTTAGAGCTTTAATTTGACTAAGTAAACACTAAAAAATAAAAATGTAATTTCAGTGAAACTCATCTATAACTAAAAAACTAGTAATAATAATTTTATAGCATTAAAATTGGATTTAAAACAGGAAAATTGATATTGAATGTTATGAAAGCTTTAGAACATCTATTTATAGTGTTAAGAGGTAATTAAAGATGCTAGAAATGAAAATTAGTTGTTTGGGTGTTAAAAATTCATTGAAACCTAAAAAAGAAAGCTGAAAGTTACCTCTCACAGACCTAAACAACAGTATCTAGAGAGCTAAATGGTGTTGTTGAGGTCTTTGGCAAACTGCCATTTAGCACCTGGCTAGAAAGGGGTCAAATAACCTTTGTTATGTGGTGCCATTCAATTCCTCCGCTCCCATTATTTAAGGTTAAGAAAACTCAAAATTTGATTCAAACAAGTTCTAAACTTTCAATTTTTAACATTAATCAGAACTTCATACAATTTTTTTAATATATATCAAGGAATTTTCAATTTCCAAAACCTTTCATAAACTTTTCAAAAATAGTCATTCATATCACAATTATATTCAAACAAATAAGAACAATAATTCAAAATACTTAGACAACATCTAGAGCTATACTTTAACACAAATAATCACATTACCTCTTGATTATGCAATTTTATGCTAACGAAACATTGTAAAAAAATTTCTAACATGTCAATGCATAAAAAAATTTAATTAAGCACTAAAATAGCAGTTCAAAACTTAAATGCAAATGTTCATTCAAACATGTTATGGAAATGTAAGAGTCCTTTCAAGGATTGATAAGTATCAACTTTAGCAAAATTACATTCTAACACACTTTTCTAAACCTATCTAAACTTGATCTTCTTTCTTGATCTTAACTTTAACTCTGCAATGCTTATTTCATTCTTCATTTTCTTCATGAAGGCTCTTCTACCTTAGGCTCCAACACATGACCTATCACTTTCGAATTTTATTATCTTTCTAATGCATTAAAAACTAAACTATTAGTAATGAGAATGGTTTTTCATCGTAAAAAAAATGATTGGAACCTCCCTTGGATAAAAATATCCCATTTTTTATGATTTCAAAAAATGTGATATTAAGAGCATATAAGACATATATGTAACACATTTCATCTGATTGCATCATACATTATGAAATGATATATCTCTCCCCTTTTATAATTAAAAATCATATTATTCCTTAATACCACATTACTCGCTCCCCCTTTGGACATCATCAAAAAGAATATAAATTGCAACTAATTCCTAAATATTAATTCTCTTTACTTCATGCGTCTTGAAAAATACACTAATTTATTATGACACTTCCCCTAAATGTATGCAATTATTCATTATAAGACAATTATGCATGTTAAAGGGATGAACACATACAATGCATCAGTAAACACAATTTATGAAAGTTTTATGCTTTAAAATTATACATTTTTCAACATCATATGCATTATGCATTTAAAATACCTAATATTCATCTTTATGCACTAAAGACACACATTATGCAATTTTGCATCAATATCACATGTTTCACATATTGTGTTTCAAATACACACATTATGCATTAAAAGGACATATTGATTCATGTACTACAGATAAGTGTCAAATTTATTGTGCATATTTGTTATGTTTTAATCCCTAATTTCAGGTTTATCTGCTCAATTGATGATTGGAAGTGTTTAATTTGCAAGAATTAGAGAATAATTGAAGTTTGGAGTAAAAAGGAAGAAAAAGTGTCACTTTCTAGGACCAATACGTGGGTCTGGAGAGACCCACGTATTACTCCCTATGACCCCCGTATATGGGCCATAATTTAGGACCTATATGGTGGATTCCATACCTCCATGTTGTTTCGAATCAACCTCTCTATTGCTCCTAGATAGACTTATAACCACCAAATCTCAAAGATTGTGGTTAAGGCATGTTCTTCATTAATTTTTTGTAAACTGTTAAGTGGACATGTGTTGGAACTATAAAAAAGGAAAAAAAAAAGAAACACAAAGGGAATTATTAGAAATCATATATGAAAACTATAGAGAAATTCTCTAGCTTCTCTTTACATTATTCTTAGAGTTCCTTAGGTTCAAACACTTGTAATTTGAGTTTTAAGTTGTTTTCTGCTTTACCACTTTTTAGAACTTGATGTTAAGGCTCACATCTTAGTCTTGAACCATCATGGGGTTTTTCTAACTAATATCATCATATTTTTAGCTTTATTTTGGATTAGTCAAAGTTGTTATTCTTAAGCTCACATCTTTGTATGTTTATTGATTTCTCTACAAGCTTGTGTTGATTTAGAGCTGGGTTAGAGTTTATATGAAGTTGAAGAGTTTAGCAACCATTCAAGAGCTTTTCTTGGTTTTTTTGTAAATTCGGAGTCATTATTTAAGCTCTTATTTTTGGATCTATCAAAGTATGTTTTTTATGCTTTGATAATTATGCATACCCAAACTAAAAGTGCTTAAAATTTGAAGACAAATGTGAGGAACAAAATGAAGAGGAAGCCATACAAAGTTAGGAGTTTCATGCTTTCCAAGGCAACCAAATACAAGGTACATGAATAGTAGGTGACGGCCAAAATGAATAAGACGAAAATAAAATTCTACGAAAATAAAAAAAAGCTTTGACCAATTTATCCAAGCTTTAACTTTTAATTGACTAAAGTTTCTAACGTCTAGTTGACTGCTTTCTTAGGTAACAAGTTTCTAAGAAGAAGACAGAAAGATTTGACCAAGATTTAACTTGTAATTGACATAAGCAAAATGCAACGGAGAGACTGCTCTAAACCTTTGGCCAAAATGCAATGCATGAGGGAGATCATAACAGATTGCCTTAGGTGAAATCAAAAGGATAATCTTTGTAGCCACTTGGAGGGAAACACATTCGGCCACAACATTTGGAGCAACACTCATTTGGGCACCATCTTTAGAAGGATTACAAGAAGATTAAACTACCATCTTTGGAGAATAGGAGAGATTTGGTAGCCGCCATACAAGCTTCAAATTCAAGTTTTTGGCTTTAAGCATCAAGAACTTCATCAAGCCTCCATCCATATTTTTAAGTACAAAAAGGAAGACATCCATCATTTTATTTATTTTACTTTTGTTCTTTCTAATATGTTTTGTATTTTGGAGAATATGGACATGATTGAACCTTTTTTTTGTGGCTAAAGTATTTTTACTATTTATTATTTGAACTATTTGTGAACTTTGGTTATTGATTCAATGTTATAAATGTTTGTGTTATCTATTAAGATTAAAACCTTGCAATAAATTGAGGGAGCAAGCTGGAAAATCTATGTTAAACATACAATGAGAGTTGGTATTTAATAGACCTATAGT
>JAOXYD010206426.1:0-21022 GCA_028565735.1 Pinacopodium congolense
CTTTACCTAAATCACAATGCTTAATCAATTTTCACAATTATTAAGCCAAAATCCCATTAATATCCTCCAAACCAAAATTAAACTAGCTAAATATAACTAAATTAAGAAAAATAAAAATTAAATAAACACTAAACATAGTTAATTTAAGGAAAACAAAAGCTGAAAAATTAAAAACAATAAAGGAAAAACACAAATTGACATTTAAATTAACATAAACACACATTAATTAAGATATTATTTAATTAACTAAAACTTAAACTAACTTTCTAAACAAAAATTCTAATAACTATAAATTGAATAGAAAATGAAAATAAATGAATTAAAACCTAAGAAATAATTAAGAAATAAAGCATAAATAAAATAAAATAAAAACATGAAATGAAACTTAATTCAAATTTAGATTTGCTAAAAACAAAATTAATATCATAAGCAAACAAATGTTGTAACTTAAAAAGGAAGGAAGAAATAACCTTAGAACTAAAATAATATTCGACCATGACAAAATAACAAAGCAAATGAAAATAACAACCAAAGAAGACTCAGTCATAAAGAAAAAAAATAAGAAAAAATTCAGACAAGAACCGAAACAAAACAAAGGAAAGCTACAGATGAATTTCTAAGGCAAAAGCAATAGATGAATAATATTTTAAATGCAAATAATTGCTAAATGCCAAGAAAGTTAGCACTGCTTCTCCTGGAATCTTGGAAACCTGAAGCCGTCATCGCTCCAAGCCAGGATGCTTCTCCTAGATAGCAGCCACTCACCCAATAACTCGCCACTCGTCTGCTGCTTCCTAGGGTTGCGTGCATTAAATCCTAAAAAACCCAACTCTCCTCCTTGCGTTTTATGTGCAGCTCCCTTTTGTCTCGATCCAACAGGGTGCAGTTTCAGTCCACGTAGGTGTAGCCAGGCCACGCGGATGTCTCCCCCCCCAGGCCACTCTCTCCAGGCCGATGTAGCAAACGAGTCAGCTCTAGCCCAGTCCAAGCATGCAGCAGACATGTTCTCTCCTCTCATTTGTCGTTTTCACTTTCAGCTCCCCCTTTCTCCATTTTGCTCGTTGTTTTGTTTAATGGCAAATGGCGAGTTTGAAACGCAAATCAAGCTTCGTTTTGACAGCTTGCGTTTCAATTAATTTTCTTCTTTTTTTTTTCAAATTGATATAATCTTTGGCTTTTGCTCAAATTGCTTTAAATTCTTCATGCTTTAATCCAAAATTTGTGCTAAGGCAATAAACCTGTCATTAAACACAATATAACACAAATTGAGTATTTAAATAATAAATTAAGATTGAAATGACATTAAAAAGCATATGAAAATTTAATAAATTTCAATCCTATCAAAGTACATTGGAAAACATTATGAACTATACACCTAACCTTACATACTAGAGTAATATTGAGAAATCCTATGTTTAGGGAATATCCTATAGTGATAACTAGACACAATAGTAATACTGGAGTATCGGATCAGTGTGAGCAAGCAATAATTCATGCTAACATAAATATATATTTTTATATTTATAAATATATGTATTTTTATATTTTTATATCCACACAATGACGAAATGATGAGATAATAAGTTGGGTTGGCAGATTATTGAATATAACTTACTAAATCAAGTAAGGCCCTAGTAAAGCAATTAATGGAAATGCGTCATAATTGGAAATAAAGAAATAAAACCTTGCATAATCTTGACTTGCATTTGTTATGTAATATAATCTGATATTTATTAATTGTAAGAACACGTGTTATATGATATTTGATATATTTTTTTAGCTCATTGCAAATTACTAAATAATAAACCTAACTAAACCCTTTTAATGTATAGCAAGGTAAACTCGGGTCCATCGATAGAGAGCTAGGATGCAATTATTATCTCTGATGTTGTGAAAATAAAATTAAGATCCTCTTATGTGATGAAACAAAAACAAAAGAAATATAACTAAAGAAATGAAAGTAGACAAACAATTTAGCAAAATATGAAGAAGCAAGTAATAATACTAACAAAGTAGGTAGAAGATATTATCGAGATTCCAAGAAAGACCACTAACCATTAAAACTAAATAAATTGTGTTCTAGTTAAAAAATTAGCCTATAAATTCTATGACCCTCATCCTCACTCCTCCAACTATAAATAAGTCTTATACAATTAAAAACCTACCGCTAACCATATAATAACCTAAGATACGATCTCTAAATTCAATTGTATAGTAGCATTAGCAACTAGGGAACAACTAACTTAAACCATGACCTCACCCGTATAGATCATGCAACTTAAAGAATTAAAACCCTAAGCTACTAGTGATAAGATACAATAAGCTACCTATCATACCTTTATATAACTTTAAATCAGCTTTCCTTCTTTATCTTGGCTCAATATAGTACTAATCCTCAAGAGGGTTCCTAAGGGTTTTGCTTGATTCGTACCAAACCTCTCAAGCAACTCCATAGCATATTTGGCTTGACTAATGAAAATACCATCTTAATTTGTAAGGAAAGAAAGAAATTAAGCTCTCCTATCATACTTGTCTCATGCTATCCACTTATACAACTTCCAAACTCTTTACACAACCTTTTATTCATATCTCTAAAAATAATATCATCAACATAAATTTTCATAATCAATATATCATCATGATCATTCTTAATAAAGAGAGTAATATCTATCTTAACCTTTGAAAACCATTTCAATCAAGAAAGCACTTAACCTATCATACCAAGCTTAGGTCATATAATGCCTTTGAAAGCTTATAAACATAGATTGAAGCATCACGATTTTCAAAAGCAAGTGGTTGTTCTACATAAACCTCTTTTTGAATGAAACTGTTAAGAAATTCAATTTTGACATCCATTTGATAAAGTTTTAAACCCATATAAGAAGTAAAATTCAAGTAGTATAATAGCTTCTATTCTAGCTATGGGAGCAAATGTCTCCTCATAATCAATTGATGTCTCCCATAACATGGCCTTCAAATCTTTTCCTTATCTTCTTCTCTTTCTTCTCCTTTTTATGCTTCTTACCACTTCTTTCTTCTTTCTCATTCTCTTTGAGGAGAGCACATTGATTTATTAAATGACCTAGTTTCCTACATTCAAAACAAATTACATTAGAATATTGCTTTCTCTTATAATCACTCTCACCTTTCTTAACTCTCTTGGTAAAAGTTTTCTTCTTCATTATCTTTTTGAAAGTCTTAGTGAGAATAGCTATGCCATCCTCACTATCATTTAAGGTGCTCATTTCATCACTTAGCTTCTCTTTCTTAGCTTTGAATGCTAAGTTCCTTCTTAAATTGCTTTCCTCCCCCTTTATTTCAGTCTTCTCAATCCTCATTTCATGAGTGACCAAAGAGCCTATCAATTCATCAAAAAGTAAAACACTAAGATTCTAGTTCTTAGCTTTTTACTTACCTCTACAACTAGTTCCCTACACCACTGTTAAGATTTTTGTACTATTGTAATGAACAAAAATACAACGTTAGATATACAATCCTTTTTGAAGGCTTAAGGATATCCATTCACTCACCCTTTTAAGTCTAAGGAATAACCTATCACTCCCTTTTCTGAGGTTAAAGGATAACCTATCACTCCCTTTTTAAGGCTAAAAGATAACTTCATAACACTCTTCTTTTTCAAGGCTTAAGAATAACTCTTACAACAACTCACTTATAATTTCCACCCTTCTCATAATCACACCTTACACAAGTTGTCACTCTTGACTTACCAAGGTGTATAAGGTCTCACACTAAACTTAAGAGTGAATGCATAACTAAACTCAACACTAAAACAAACACAAATTCACCAAAAGCCCATAAACACACTCAAGAATACTCAATCTTAATGTATGAACACTTTCTAAGTTTCTTGGATACAAAAACCACACAAATAAAAAATATTTATACCCAAAATTCTCATTATTTTTGTTGCCCAATGAATACATAACTTTATGAATTATTAATGTACAGCACCCATTAATGACCTCCTATTCTTCCATTATTGTGACCTTGCCAGGGGGCCATTAATAGACAAAAAGGAGAAGCTTTCTTCATGTTTTTGCTATAATCTTAATCATTAAACTTCATCGTGCAAAATAAACATAATAACACATAAATTTAACAATTAAGCACTAAACTAAGCGTTATAATTTAACAGATTAACTATTAAAACTCTATTAATTTAACCCCTAACATCCTTCTTCCTCTAATTTATTCCCCGTAAAGCTATCTGTCTTGGGTCCCCACCTAAAAATGGATGGTGGTCGACCAGTTCCAACTGCCTTATCTCTGATACCTTCTTTATCACAACTCTTCGTGAGAGGTCATTTCCTACTAATTTGTTATGGTAATGAATAAGAAATGTTGAATTGATTTCCTGAGATCCTCTTCCCTGTCTTCCATTGCTTTAGTTTCAACCTACTTTATTAATCCTTAGCTGCTTTTAAATCTAATGCTTGGTCTCATAGGCGAGGAGTTCTTTGGTCTGCTCCTCATCACAAAAATGCATATTATTCATTTCTTGCCATATCTTGTAAACATATGCTCTAAAAGTGACTAATTAGGCTAAGGTAATTGCTTTCATATTGTTACTATGACTCCTAATCCTTTTTACAATGACCTCAAAGTTAATCAAAGTGTCTCCAAAGTTACAAAAGTTGTTGATTTTTGTCCAAATGGATTTGGAAAAGTCATAATTAAAGAATAAGTGTCTTAGAGATTCTACTTGGTTTTGAAAAAGACAGCATCTAGATGGAAAGTGGAAGAAGTGCAGTTCGAGGCTTCAAGCTCCCAAACATAGCAATCTACTCTGTATGGTTCAAGATCTTTTCAAGTTAATATTGCATCAGTATTCGAAAGCAAAATTTTCTAATTAGATCCTTCTATGCATTCCTTAACTTTAGCTGCATTGGTGATCCTATATGAAAGTTAAGAGTAATAGATAGAATTAATCAAAGGCCCAATTAACTCCAATTATCATAGAAAAATGAGGTTGTTTACCCATCTCCTATAATACACTTAATATGAATTGCCAACTTATCCCTAATTATCCACAAAATAGAGAAAAAGTGGGAGTAGTTACTGTGATTTTGAGCTTCCCCCACACTTTTTTTATGGAGGAAATAGTAGTAGGTCCATCTTACACATAAGGACTCTTTATTAGCTAGTAATCTCCAGAGCTTCTTTCCCATAGACACCATATTACTCAATTTGATTGGCCTGATATCTAATTCGTCTCCCTTCTTCTATTTGCATACTTCTGCCCATTTAACTTTAGTCATATATTTCCAATCATGACTACTTATCCATATGAACTTCTTCATCATCCTTTCCATTATTTTGATGAGCTGCTTAGCTAATAAAAAGTGGCCTAACTAGTATATGTAGATAGCATTAAGAATTGACTTGATTAGTTGCAGTCTCCCTGCAAATGACAATTCCCAACTACACCAATTGTTTAGCATTTTCTGCATTCTTTCATTTAAGGTAGAGCAGTCCCAAAATTGAAGCCTTCTTGTTATAATGGGAATTCCTAGATATATAAAAGGGGGGATCTTTGGCTTATTGGCTAATTATTATAGATAACCAATCTGCATTTAGTCTAACTAATTTGGATAAAAGAAGGCAACTTTTATTTTCATTTAAAGTGATCATAAGAAGGCTTAAAGATCTGTCATTAACTCTAGAAAACAAGAGGAGGTCATTAGTAAATGATAAATTGACTAGACCCACTTCTCGACACTTGCTATGATACTTGAAACAATGGTAAAGAGTTATATTGTGCTTTATTAATCTAAATAAAACCTCCATTTCAAGGATAAAAAGATAAAGGAAATTGGATCCTCCTTTCTTAATCCTTTCCCCACTTTAAATACCTTTTTTGGTTCCTCATTGATCAATAAGCTATATGACGGCATCGTCACATATTATCAAATCCAGTTTCTAAAATTTTTAGGAAAGCTAAATGCTTCAAGTGTGTGACTAAGAAAATCACAGCTGATAGAGTCATATGCTTTGCTAAATCTATTTTTATTGCACAATTTTGAGGAGTTCTCTTCCTATCACATCCTTTGAATAACTCTTAAGCAATCAGAATATTGTCTCCTATTAATCTATCTTTAATGAAGGTTGCTTGGTTGTCATTAACCAGCTTTCCCTTTACTGATTTCATTATAGAGACTAGCATCTTGGTTATGATTTTGTACATTGTTGATAGGATTGAAATATCAGTTTTTACATGTATTTTAATATCATTTTAATCATATTTTTGTATTTAAATGTTTAATATGTGTTCCTTTTAAATTTATATATAGATTTAACCATGGAACACAAATAAAAATTCAAAACATGAAGATTTAGAAGAGAATTGAACAAAAAAAAAAGAAAAAAAAGAAGACAAGAAAAAGCAAGTGAAATTGGTTAAGAAAATCATAGCAAAAGAGAGGAAAAGTACATGAAGAATGAAGGCCTTATAACTAGGAAAACAATGATGTTGATTGGGTGAGATATGCCAATGATAGAAGATCTACTTTTGGATACTATGCCTTCATTAGTAGAAATTTGGCCACTTGGAGAAAAAAAAAAAGGGTGTTGTTATTAGATCGAGTGTTGAAGTGGAATCTAGAGTTATGGCATAAGGAGTATATGAACTTATATGGATTAAATAGTTAATGTAAGATACACATCTTCTTTAAAAAAAAAAAGACTTGTATTGCAGTATTGTGACGATAAAGCATTTATTAGCATTGCTTATAATCTAGTCTAGCATGATCATTCAAAACATCTTAAGATCGATTGATTCTTTTTTAAAGAAAATGGGATGATCAAAGCCTTAGAATTAGTTTTACAAATTCCAAAAGTCAATTAGCTAATATTTTTACTGGGGGACTTGGTAGCAAGACATTTCATATCTTGGTTTGTAAGACAGGCATGCTAGATATCTATGCTCCATTTTGAGGGGGAGTGTTAACAGTTGTATATTCCAAGTCTTGTGGATGTTGACAGTTGTATATTCCTAGTCTTAAAGGCTAAGATTGGTGTATCCATAATTTAGTAGGGATTTCCCTATTTAGGATCTAATTTATAGATATTGTTCTTATATATTATATTTTCTTTCTATAAAATTCCTGTAAATATAGGGACTGTTGTACAATATAAACAAATATAAGTTTTTAGTTCTCTCTTCCATCTATGTGTTTATTATTACAACATTTTCTAATTAATGATATATTATCTACATATAGCTTTAAGAAAATGGCTGCATTCTCACTAACCTTATTATAGACATAAGATTCTTTTATTATCTTATCAAAATAATTGTTTCAACTCTAATGATGTTTACTTAAGTCTATAAATGGACGTTTAAAACTTACATATTCAATTAGAAAACTTTTTGGATTCAAAACGAGGCAAATTCTCATTAATAAATGATGTTTTGACATCCATTTGCCAATTTTATAAATATGGCTTGTGGTTATAACTAAAGATCCATATGGACTTAAACATTGATGCAGGTGAAAAAGTATCACTAAAATCAACTTCTTATTTTTTTGTACCCTTTTACCATTAACCGTGCTTTTTTTGTGTATACATTATCATCTATATCAATTTTTGTCTTAAAAACCCTCTCACATCCAATAAGTTCAATACCATCAAATTCATCTATTAAGGTCCACACATGGTTAATACACATAGATTCCATTTTAGATCTCATAACCTTATGCCATTTTAAAGAATCAATGTTAGATATTACTTTCATAAAATTAGTAAGCTCATCATCTATGATCAATACATCATATTATCCTTTTTTTAATTTGTTGGTTTATTCTAATTCGAGGATGATGTATCTTACTGGTACGTTGAGGATTATAGGTCATTTGAACTCCAACTATTTTACTTTAGAAAGAATTCTCTTTTTAAAAATATAGCATGTCTTGAGGCAGACATATTTTTCTTAATATGATAATAAAATTGATATATGATACTCCTTTTTAGATACCAAAAAAAATTACATTTATCTAATTTAGTTCGAAATTTAATTAACATTGCATGATTTATATAATTATTACTTCTCCAAATATTTAAGTGCGAAAATTTTGGTCAACTATCAGTCTAAATCTCATATAATTATCAATTGATCTGGATAAAACCCAAATTAAAAAGTAAATAACAGTATTAAAGGCATATTCCCAAAAGAAAATTGAAAGGTCTGCATGACTCATTATAGAACGTACTATATCCAATAAAATAAGGTTTCTCCTTTAAGAAACATCATTACCTTATAAATTTCTATATAAAGATTATGTAAGAAAAATCTCATTCTCTTTTAAATAATAAAGAAACTCATTAAACTCATTATTTAAGTACCCGTTACTACGATTAATCTAAATATCTTTATACTTAGGGTATAAATGTAAGGTAGTAAGAGTAACCACCTCTAATGCAAGTTAACATAAGGCTATATACATATGAATTTATAAGCTATAATAACTTACTAACATGCTATTCTTTTGCAATAAAGGGCAGTTTAGTTATCTTATCCATTAAACAAGATTAATAAATTTCATAAAATTCATAACTAAAAGGATCTAAATATCCTTCTTTATATACCTTTATTATTTTAGCTTTGTTGATATGACCTAATCTACACTAACACAAATAAGATTATTTTGGTTTTTTTTTTCTATTTATGTTGAGATTGTCTGTTTAAGATCTAATTCATGTAAACTATTTATAATTAATCCAAATCTATAGTAAACATCATCTTTACAAGAAGAATATCTTTTATTCTTAATCATAAAGATAAATTCATGCAAATATAAATAAGAAATAGAAATAATGTTTCTTTTAATTACTGGAATATAATTATTATTAAGTTTAACTTCCCCTCAATTCATGCATAAAGTAAAAGACACAAGAACTATAATATCCCATACCTTTCCCCCTTTTGTAATCAACACAAAGGGCGTAAATATTTGAATAAGAGATCATAGTAAATGTCCATTAATCATACCGATTTCTCGTCTAAATATACAAAATAACTCTTCACACAAAGGTTTAATAAAAAAATTCTCTAATTGATGCAAAGTATCAATAAACTCAAGTTTTTATATCTCCATTTTAAATATGCTCTCTAATGAAATGATAATGAATTTCAGTACACTTAATTTTAAAATGTTGAATGGGGTTCTTTGTCAAGCAAATAGTGTCAGTATTATAATATTGTATAGGAATGCTATGATGATTCAAACAATAACCTCTAAGTTGTTTTCCAAGTTACAAGATTTGAATGCAACAACTATTGACGGTTACATAATCAAATTTCACTCTAGACGATGCAATATAGTTTTGTTTTCTATAAAATCATGAAGCCGTTCATTTCTTAAGAAATAACGTGCACAAGATGTACTTTTTTTATCTAATAAACTTCATGCATAATCAGCATGAGAATAACCAACTAAATCCGAATATGTACTCCGTGGGTATCAAAGTCCCTAAAACAATGTACCATTCAAATATCGCAATATACATTTAGCAGCTAAAAAGTAAGATTCTCTATGAAAAGATTGAAAACATGCACATAAATAAACATTAAACATGATATTACATTGGCTAAAAGTTAGATAAAACCAGCTACCAATCATACCTCTATATTTCTTTACATTAACTTCTTTACCATCTTCATTATTATTTAATTTTATGGATGTGCTCATTGGTGTATTCAATGGCTTTGTGTGATCCATCCCAAATCGTTTGAGTAACTCTCTTATATAGTTCGATTGGTTAATAAAAATGTCATCCTTCATTTTTTTGATTTGGAGTCTGAGAAAGAAATTTAATTCTCCCATCATGCTCATCTCAAACTCCTTACTTATACACTTAGCAAATTCCTGACATAAAAAGTTCATTAGCAGCACCAAAAATGATATCTACATAAATTTGAGCAAATAAAAAATCCTTTTTTATCTTTCTTAATAAGTAAGGTAGTGCCTACTTTTCCATTTCAAATCAAATTTCAAGTAAAAAGACACTTAACCTATCATACCGTGCTACAGGTGCTTGTTTTAAACTATATAATGCTTTGGACAGTTTAAAACTGTGTTCAGGTGCATCATGTCATTCAAAATTAGGTAGTTGCTCACCATAAACTTCTTTTTGTATAATGCCATTCAAAAATTCACTTTGAAGATCCATTTGAAACAATTTAAAGCCCATATGAGAGGCAAATGCAAGTAAAGGTCTAATGGCTTCTAATTTAGCTGCAAGGCAAAAGTTTCATCATAATCTATTCATACTTCTTGATTATACCTTTTAGCCACTAATCTTGCCTTGTTTCTACAATATTCCCTTAGTCCTATAATTTTTTCTTGAATACCCATTTAGTACCTATTACTGGATGATCTATAAGTCTAGTAACTAAAGTTTAAAAATTTTTTTGATCGAATTGATTTAATTCTTCATTCATGGTTAAAATCCAGCTTTCATCATCTAAATCCTCCTAAAAAATTATAGGCTTATCTTTTGAAATAAAAGGAAGATGTGATAGATTAAAATGAGAATGAGTGGATATCCCTTGGTATATATAACCTATTATTTGGTCAAAGGGATGATCCTTCTTGTATTTATAAACTCTTCGTAGCTCTTAGTCTCTTCTTTCTTCACTTTGTTCAATAATTTTCTCTTGAGATGTTTTCCTTCATCTTTAAGTGAAAGGTTCTCTAAATTCTTGGAAAAATATGTATCATCATTCTTAAATTCTCTCTTTCTTTGGAAAGGGTTAGTTTCATCAAATACAAAATGCATGGATTCTTTAACAACCTAGGTTCTTTTGTTATAAGCTCTATATGCTTTACTATTTAATGAATATCTTAAGAAAATGCCTTCATCTTTTTTATAATCAAACTTCCTTAAACTATCTTTAGTATTCGAGATATAGCATTTGCAATCAAAAACATCAAAATAACTAATATTTTGGTTTCTTACCATTCAAAATTTCATAGGATGTTTTATCTAATTTATGCCTAATGATCAGTCTATTGATAACATGGCATACATATTCAACAACTTCGGCCCAAAAGACTTATTCTTTCTTTCGATTACACCATTTTGTTATGCTATCCTACGTATAGAAAAATTAAATGAAATTCCATGATCATCACAAAAACACTCAAACATGTCATTGTCAAATTCTATACTATGATCACTTCTAATATATGCAATCGAAAATTATTTTTCATTTTCGTATTTTCTTTGCAAAACTCACAAATGATTTAAAGCAATCATCTTTTGTAGTAAAAAAACAAAACATATGTAAATCTACTAAAGTTGTCAACAATAGCAAAAGCATGTGACTTTCTCCTAAGCTAGCTACTCTAGTTAGGCCAAGCAAATGCATATGAAGCCATTGAAGAGGTCTAGAGGAAGTTACTGATTTCTTACTTTGAAAAGAGCTTCTTACTTGCTTTCTCATTTAGCATGCTTCACAAATTTGATCCTTTTCATACTTTATGCATAGAAGTCCTCTAACAAGTTGTTTTGAATTTAGCTTCAATAAAATATTTATACTTTCCTGACCAAGTCGTTGATGCCAAGTCTAAATGCACTCACTTAAAGCAATCAAACACTTATCATCAAGATTAGTTACACAGTGTAAATCAACAATATAAATATTTCCTTCTCTACTTCTTAAGAACACAGTACTATCTTATCCATTTTAGAGATAATACATTCACCTCCTACAAAGCAGACTTTATAATCTCTATTGCATAAGTGACTTACACTTAACATATTAGACTTTAAACCTTTAACAAGCAGTACGTTATCAATTAAAGGATAGTTATCTTTACTAACCTTTCTAATGTAAATTACCTTACCCTTGCCATTGTCTCTAAAAGTGACAAATCCTCCTCCCTTACTTTTGAAAGTAATGAATTGTGTAGGATCGTCGGTCATATATCGTAAACATTCACTATCTACATACCATTTGTTTCTTCTTTTAATGTCCTACAAAATAGAAAAATCATATAGATATAGTTATTCGTCTTATCTTAAGTCCTTAAATATTAGCAATATACCTAACTCATACATTTTCCATTGATAACCTCTAAACCATCATAATTTTGAGAGAAAATAAGGCTAAACACAAAATTTAAAGACAAGGTTTTAAAAAGGTTTATGATGTGCTGTGACACGAATAACATATGTTAAGAATAAGTTGGTTTACAAAAGAGGAACGCAAGTTAAAAATCTATCAGTCGACCGAACTACTCATATTAGTCAACTGATATGAGTTAGGTTGAATAATGTAATAGGTTTGATCGATCGAACTAAAAAAAGCGACACGATTCGGAAGGCGAGACATGCAGTGTTCATCCAGAAGTTTAAAAATAAAACTTGCGTAAACAAAAACATTGATCTAATTTTTGGAATACAAATTATTTTTTCTCTTTAAACATTATATTTCTTGTTTTCATTAAACATAACATTCAAAAGATCATAGTAAAAATATGGGACATAACCATGACTTTTACAATGAGAAAAAAATAAAGGAGTGTAAGTTATATAAATGTTTCTTAGTCTAAAATCATTATAAACTCTTTGGGAATACTGTCTAGGTTGAACAAATAACTTTCTATAATTTACTTGTTTTTGAGAAAGTTTCTTAAGATTTGGAGTATACATAAACGCATCATTCCTAGATTGAGGTCTATTATGTGCAATTTGAACAAACTTAGTTGAGCATTCTTCTTCTAAGTTCTTTCCCTTAACAAAAATAGTGTTTTTAGTAGAGGTTTCATTTTCATATCATAGCCATTTTATCATTTCTGAATATTTGAACACTTAACAATGTTTTTAATTTTTCCTTTCCCTTGTTAAGTTTTTGAAGTGATTCCTTAAGGGTTTCTTTTTTTTTTTTTAGGATCCTAATTTCGTTAACTAGCTCATTGTTACCTCTGTTAACCAAAATTTACGTCTTCCTTAAGATTTTCATTTTCTGATTTGCATGCATCTAACTCTTCTAAGTTTTTCTTATGCTTATCATGCAGGTCTTTGTTTTCTTGGTTAATTCTTCTATATGTTCTAATACTTTATCACAAGAATAATCACCTTCATATTCATTTTCACTAAGAGAGGAAGAAACCTCCTTTGTGCCATGAAGCACATGTTGGTTACTTCCTTTCCTTCGGAGTCTCTTAACTCAGACCAAGCAGCTTTTAGTTCTTTCTTTTTCTTGAACTCCCTCTTTTCTTTCTTCCATGCCTTCTTTTTCTTTCTTTTCTTCTTCTTATAGATGTGGCCATTGTGATCTCAAGTGGCCTTTTTCACCACATTCAAAGCACGCTATGTTAGATAGTTTATTTTTGGAGAAAAATGTACCTTTTCGATGCATTGATGTATTTCTCATGAATTTCTTTAATTTTCTAATGATAAGAGAAAGTTCATTGTTTCACTTCTAAGCAACGATTCTTCATTTTTGCTTTCCTCCCTTATGAACTCTTTAAATGCTACATTATTATTTTCAGCATTTCTTGTTCTTCTTGAATAGTCTTTATCCTTATCTCATATGTCAATAATGAACCAATAAGCTCATCATGAGGACATGCATTGAGACCTTTAACCTCTTGAATTGTCATCACCTTTGTTTCCCATAATTTTGGTAAAGACATAACAATTTTCCTAACAAGTTCAACTCTAGAATAGGTCTTAGCTAGACCTTTTAGAGCACTTACAATATTATTGAAATGTGTATACATAGTAGAAATATTTTCATCTTACAATATTTGAAAAAGTTCATAATCATGTGTAAGCATGCTTATTTTGGTTTCTTTAACTGTGTTTGTGCCTTCATTAGTGATTTCTAAGATATATCAAATGTCATATGCAGTCTCGCACATAAAAATCCTATTTTACTCTTCCATACGCAAAGAACATTATAAAACATTATAAAATATTCATGGCCTTACTCTTCCATACTCAAAGAACATTATAAATTTTCCATTCATTTTCTTTCTTTAGCACTAGTTCATTACCTACAAGTTTGGTTGGCATAGAAAAGTTTTGTGATACCATCATCCATAAATCGATGTTTTCATCCATTAGATAACATCTCATCTTATTCTTTTAACACATGTAATTGTTTCCATAAAAAAAGGGAGTTCTACGTGAATTATGACCTTCTAAGCTAACTGAAGGAGCCACATAATTCATAAAGTGTTCCATAAGATCTTTTCTCACTATTTCATTGGAATTAAAACCCTATATGAGACCTGAGCTCTGATACCACTTATTAGTCCTATATGACACCTAAGAGGGGGATGAATAGGTTATACAATTATTATGTAAATCACAAAAATAATTTAACTAAATTGTAAAAGATAAACAAAAATGTTGAAATGCAAAAATAAGATGGATTACATTTGTAGTATTTAATAAATGTAAGAGAGAAATGGATTACAATTTCATAACTTACAAACCATTTTTTGTGGCTGAAGGATAACCATTTCTTGTTCTTTTCTTTAAGGCTTAATAATAACCTCGTCACATTCTTTTTAAAGGTTCACGAATAACCTCACTAGTACAATGCTTTAGTGTGTTAAAAGGAAATCCATGCTCAATGGTTACATAATAACAAGCCTTACAAACTTTGTTCACACAAAAGACAATAAGAAAGTTTAAGAAAACCTTCAAAAACACATAAATAACTTAAAATTTCTCAGAAGAACTTGTTGTTCTTTTCTCATACTAATCACTTCTTTTTATAATGATAATCTTCATTAATTAGCCATTAATGAGTATCTCCAATGTTCATCTCAACATTAACTCTTTATTGCCGTTGTCAAATGTGAATATTCCTGATTTTTCACTTGTAATCTTCTCATTAGGTTGATTTATAGTTGACGTTTGGTCGACCAGCCTTCTGTTTTTGCTCATTCGACCAACCAGTAAATAGATGTGGTCAACTAATATCCATTCTTGCTTCATTTAGTAGATTGGTTGTTTTTCGATTGATCGATCTTAGTCAAATTCTAGTAGCTCAAACTCGAATCCAAATCTTTGATTCATATAGCCTTCTTTATCATTTCTTAAGCTCCAAGCTCTTTTATTTAATGCACTTCAACTTTATTCCAAAATACCTATCTTTACAATGCACTTAAACAAAAACATCAGTAACAAAAATATTTTGTCATCGTTAAAATAAGGTGGAACCTCCTTTTGTTCAACAATTAACATCTAGAAACTAGGACTTGGGCCCTTGGATTCAAGATGATCCTCAATCTACTCGAGACATTAGTCGATATTGGTAATCCACTACTCCATTTGATCCAAGAACTAAGCTCAGGGAAGCCAATCTTAATGCGACTCTTGATCCTCAGCAGTGTAGACAACTAATCGCTGAAGGGTAACTCAGAAGGCTGAGGTACATAGGAAGAAAGTAGGATTATCAGGTGGGGGCCTATTTATACTCAGAGTAGCCTCAAAAGAAGCCTCCCTAATACCCTCATCAGGAGCTACTATAGGGGCAAGTGCTGGAATATTATCTTCACTCCCCTTAACTTTATAATAAGACTATAACTTCAAAGTGGTGTAAGAAATAGAATTAGTAGGATGGATTATCACCTCGTAATTGAAAGGCACACCTTCTACCTCAAATATCCTCATAATTAGGCATGGAAAGTAGAAGTTCTTGCTTGACAAGTGTATCAAACCATATTACGTATGCTCTAAAGCATAAATCTTACTAATAACAACCCCTCTATGGTTTCTAGCCCATGAAGTACAGCACAAAAGATAGGTGTCTATAAACCTAATTTCATTTCAACCATTAGCCCTTAGAGACACATTGGCACTAAATAAGGCTATAACAACATAATAGCAAATAGACAACTGATATGTGGGGAATCCTCTCCTACCAGGTAGACTAATCATTCTCAGTAAAGCTCAAGCTTTAATAATTGAAAAGGAGGGATCAGAAGTAACCGAATCGCCTTGAAGTTTATCAACTTTATGTATATAATTTTCTACTATATTTGGCATCCCTAAAAATGCAAATAAGAATGAATGAGTGATGATAATCAAGGTATCTCACACCGAAGATCTGATGTCGATAACATTTGAGTTAGTCTTTTCCTCATTATTGGTGAACAACTCCTTAATCAATAGTAAGTAATAAAGACCAATAAGCATCAAAACTAGAAGCTATTGGAAGGCTCAAAAAATAGGCTAAACCTTGAACTCAACCTCCACATTAGGCTTGACTAACCTTTCGACAGTGATTTTGTTGGAAATACGATCCTCAAACTAGTCATAGTTCTCTTGAGAATTAAATCAAGAATTGTTGAATGAAGGTCTTTTTCTCAAACTGGATGCTCCAAAAGATTGCATAGATGCCTTTTGACTTAAAACTATTTAATAAACACATTAAAAAGAGTAAAAAAAATACTAATAAAATTATAAATTTTTTTCAATAAGGGTCACCGACATATTCTGTTGACTAGAATATTCTCTAAATTCTGACTAAGGAATTAGGTTACAAAATTTTTATCATTAGAAAGCTAAGGAAATTTGGAACACAATGATACCAATATCTAAGACAATGTAGTTCTAAAATGCATGAAAAATTGGAAAATTTACTTATGTCAATGAACAATTATACTAAAGCTTTTTAGAAGATTTATGGGTGATGCTAGGAAGTTTTTGGATGATTTAAGGCTAGAAAATTGTAAAGAATGAAAAATGCTACAAATCAATATGAAAAACACATGAATTGACGAACAAATGAGTAAGTCATAAGATTTGGAATGAAAAAGAGGTGAAAACTCAATGAACATCAATGGGAGGAGGATGAAGTAGAAGAAGGCAAAGCTTTGTCATTTTTATTGTTTTGTGGAGTTAAACAGAGGTTATTAGGGACTTGAACAGTGTCATTTTAGAGTTAAACGGTAATGAATTGGGGTTAAATGTTAAGCCCTGGCGTTTAACAACCGCTATTTAGATCTTATAAAAGCACCCTTAAGGATAAAAAAAAGCACATTAAACTTAACTAAATTAATCCTAATTCAAGTCCTAATAATTCTAGATAGATTAAACATCAAATTTAAGCATGAACAAGGTCTAGAACTCTGAAAACACACTAAAATTAAATTAAGAGAGACTAAAACACACTTAAAGAAAAAACTTAGGTTAAAGGAAAAATAACTAGACACATTAAACCAATCCAAACTAAAACACTTAACTTTAAAATAAGAGTCTTTAAAAAAACTTAAAAGAAACACACATAAATCCTAAAGAAAACATGCCTAATGAAAAAAAAATCACATAAATTAAAAGACATGACATAAAATAAAAATAAAAGGATCACATACACTAAAAATAAATTACAATTTAAGAAAAGATGTTATAAATGCACTAAATAAAATCAAAATAAACACACTAGGTTTGAATTAAGGGTTCTAAAAAGAGGCTTTCAAAAGAAAATCAAAATAAAACAAAAGGAACACATCAAAATACTAGAGAATTAAAGCTTGAAAACAAACTACAAGAGCACACTTACTACGATTAAACAAAAAGTACACTAAATTGAAGCAAAAGAGCTTAATTCAAGGTTTGCTTGCATCCTAAAAACTACTTCTTTAAGGTCATAGCAACCTCGTCACAAGTTTCTAATTCACCTTTCCTTAGAGTCTATTGGAAGCTTTTTTTTTTCCACCATTAATGTTCTTGTCATGACTTGCATCAATTTCTTCGTCTAGTGGAAATTTTAATATTCATATACCATGTTCTTCTAAGTCATTCAAAGGTTGTTTCACAATTCTAGCTAGTTAAACTAGAAATTCTTAAAGTGATTTACCACCCTTTAAAGTTTCTTTATAAGGTTCAAATTCTTTACTTTTAAGACCATGTGTAAGATGCAAGGACTTATTGACTTCCACATCATCAACTACTTGAAAAATTGAATCACTCTCCAAGATTTCTTTATAAGGACTAAAATTCTCAAATTCAAGAGCATGGTTATAAATTAAGAACTCATTAACCTCTGTATCTCTCAATACAAAGGGAATTGAAAAATTTTGCACATCATTCTCTAAATTAAAAGGTTTAAGATCACTTGGTTCGAATTAAGTGGGTTTAAGGGTGTCAATGGGATAATTTTCTATAAGGAAGTCTAGCAATTGCTCCCTCTAATTTGGAAAAGTGGCTTTCAATTCTGACATGGTGGGTTGATGTCTATATATGCTTTCATTGACTAAATCACAAATTTGTGATCTAATATCATTTTGAGGCTCAACCAAATAGGAAAAAGATGATAGTTACTCATAATAATGTGTATTATGCCAAGGTTGATTACAATAGTTCATCAAATTAGGGGTATAAGGTCCATTGAATTGATCATAATAACCATTGCCCTTATAGTTTTCTTTAACTTCAGGCTTATATGATTGGCCCTCTTTCTAATAGTCATCTTGCATCCACATCTTTTGAATGTCTAAAGCTAGGCACCAAAATATGTTATAACACAAAACTATACATAAAAAAGCATAAAAAATAATAATACAAAAATAAACAAGAAAAAGCAAAGCACTATAAAATAAATAATATTTACACTTTAGAGTAATTGACACCGATATATTCTTAATATCACTATACTTTTCCCAACAATAGTGCTAAAAACTTGTTGTTGGTGGCTTAGTCTAAATTATCCTAAGTAATTATCAAATTAAACAATCAAAACACACTTTCTTGAGTCAATTTAAAAACCAATAATTACAGCAAGTAGGTCAGTCAATAAGTAGTAAAGTGGAGTATTTTTATTACTCTAGGATGTCGAACCCACAGGGAAACTTTAATGGCTACTAGGTCACTCAGATCAAAATTATCTAGAGAAGCCCAAGATTATTAATTAAAGTAGTTAGATCAACTAAATTAAACTAAAGGAACTAAGTTAACCTAAGAGATTCCAAATATTGTAATGAATTCCAAAGTGCCTTACAAATTACCAATTTAACTAATTAGCTAATGCTTAAGCTTTAAATTACTTAATTGAATTATGAAAAGGACTGGAATGTCAATATAGGGTCTTCTCAAAATCAACACAATGATATGGTTAAGACAATATCTTATCTCTAATTGTCCTTAATTGAAGTTTGGTCATTTTTGTCCATTGTTGTGCACACTATCAAATGAGTAATAACTAGTTTTTGATCTGTAACAACTAAATTAATTAGAATAACAACTAATTTGATAAACCTATGGCACTTTAAACGTCAAAATATTAGAGACAGAGATTCCACAAACATTGAAACAACTTTATAGCATTTTAAGAAAGTTCTGAGCACTAAAAGTTTAAGAAACAAATTTTGAGTTTCTTTTTAAGATTTTGGTGTGAGATTAGTAGTTTTTAGCTAAATTTTCATTCTTGGTTTCTCAATCCAATAAAATTTCATTTGTGATTTATTTACAAAATTTTTAAGAAGTTTTTCACTCATATCATTCATCCAGATTAGCTTGTGACACTTGAAAATCCAATTTTCAATTGAAACACATTTAAGGTTTAATTGAGCTTGTTAAAAGGGCTTTTGATTTATTTACGATTATGATTGGCTCAAAAGGTTCTTATTTACCTTTAAAATGATTTGTATGAGATTACCCTTCACCTTCACCAAGGAAAGTTTGAGTTTATAAAAGGTTCCACTTCACCTAAAAAATATATGTAAAGATTTCAATTAATTAGTGAAATATCCAATAAGATTATTGGAAAGCAGGCGTAGGAAATAAAGGTATTACCAAACACTATAAAATCACTTTTGTACCTTCCATTCATTATCTCTCACTTACTATTATTTTGAATTTGTATTATATTATTACTATGAGCATTTGACATCAACATATTCAACACATTTAGGTTAAATCATAGTTTAGGGATTGCATCCTCATCAAAACTGGTTTAGGTGGTTAGTTTAGAAATTTTTAAAGCACCTGATTGACCCTTTACATATACAACTAATTTTACATTAAAGTAAGTTTTATTTCAGTCTTAAAATAAATGATGTTATATAAAACTTTATTATCAAAATAATTACTAAGTACAAACTCTATAATCTAACAATTATGATAATTTTTTCATATAATATAAAAACATAAAAAGTACCCAAATATGGAATAACTACAAAAATTTAAACTTCTATACTTTTGTTTACAAAGTGTTTGCTAACTCTTCCTATTACAAGCACAACAAAAGCATCACAAAAGAATATTCTTTAAGTGTACTTCATTCTATCATGAATTTGCTCACGAATGAATTACTAACAAAAGTAATCTTACAAAAATGTTATAATTTCAAATCCATTTGTTAAATTGAATAGCATTAAAAATTTTGTAACAAATATTAAATTATTAAATAATATTTTTCAAATTATAAAGTAATAAACGTTGAATCCATATTTAGTATCTTCTTAAAACATCATTAAAGTACGTTATAAATAGTTTTTATATTTTGCAATATTAACTTAAAATAAACACCAAAAAACATTAAATATATATTATCATTATATCAAATTTAGAGCACTAATAAATATTGAATTTCTATTATCAATGGATAAAATTATGTTTTATAGAAACAGTAATATGAATGGCGTAATATGAAACTTTATTAATCAAAATCATCGCATAGTACAATCTTTAATAATCAAATGATTCTGAAAATTTCACTTCCATAACTTGACAACCTTTAAATAACTTAATGATTGAAAAACTAACAAAATTTTTTTCATTTAACTTCTTCAATTGTAATTTTATTTGTAGAAATTTTGACAACACTTGCTTTTCAATTTGTAAAACAAATTACTAGTTTTACACTCAAAATCACAAGTATATGGGTCATCACTTGTAGTTAAGAACAAATATCAATCCCACAAAGATTACATTTAGTCACCAATTAATTTAGGTTTTGTTTTTTTAAGAAATAAATTCAAATATTAATAAACTATAAAATAAAAGAAAGTTAATTAAAATAGCAATAAAAACCAAT
>JAOXYD010206451.1:0-34575 GCA_028565735.1 Pinacopodium congolense
ATTTGAAATAACATTTTCATCCCGACTCTCTGTGGTTCGACCCTAACTCATCATCACTACATAGTTTGGATAGTTGGAAAATTATTATTTGATAGCTTACGACAAGTTCATCAAATGGCTTGTAATATGACCTTGAAATTTGGTATGAAACTTCATAACATGATATTATATATCCTTAAATTGATTCAACACCTCTTCTAGTTCCAATGTTTCTCCAATTTTACTCTAAACTTGACCCTTTCAACTTATAATTATGTCTTATAATCAAATATGCATGCAAACTTACAAGGAGAAAAATCAGGAATTTAAACATCAAAATAGGGATAAAATGACATTGAAAAACATATAGAAATAATATAAAATGCATCCCTACTAATTACTAAAAAATATCCTAGTATACAAGATTTTTTATGTTTAGGGCATTAATTTCATGGGACCTTTCCCTCAGTCATACTCAAACCAATATATTTTTGTAGCTATGAATTATATGAGCAAATGGATTAAAGTAGTTCTTTTATCGATGAATGACATAAAGGGTGTGATTAGATTTTTGAAGAAGAACATCTTTACGAGATTTAGGACACTTAGAGCCTTCATTAACAATGGGGGATCATACTTCTACAATAAACAATTTGACTCCTTACTAGCTAAATATGATGTTACTTATATGGTGGCCACTCCCTACTATCTGTAAACTAGCAGCCAAAATAAGATATCTAAATGAAAAATAAAAAACATTTTAGAAAAGATCGTTAGTTCTTAAGAAATAATTGATCAGGAAATTTGGTTGATGTATTTTAGACATATTGCATTGCGTTTAGGAAACCCATCATCATATCCCTTTTTAAGTTGGCATATGGGAGAGCTTATCACCTACTGATGGAGTTAGAGTACGCTAAGATGCATTTTATTGCATTTTCATATGTATTTCAATATGATTTCATCCTTATTTTGATGTTTGTTCCTTTTGAGTTACATGTAAATTTGACCTTAGAACACAATTATAAAGTACAAAGAACAAGTTTGGAGAAGAATTGGAGCAAAAATCAAGTAAGGAGCAGCCTGTTAGAGAGTTAAACGACGATTTGTTCAAGAGCATAATGATGCCATTTCGCTCCACTTCAACCATTGTTTAACCTAAATTCTAGACTATAAATGGTGGTTGAATCCAAGGGTCATTGTTAGGGGTGAAATTCATAGTGTTTTTGGATAATATTTATTGTATAATTTCCCCTATTTTGGTGCTTAAATGTTTGATTTATCTTTAGAAATGTTTAATTTGTAGATTGATGTGAATACTTGAAGAAATGTGCAAAAAGAAAGCAAAAATATCAAATTTCAGGACATATGTGGTAGACTAGCCGACCCCCGCCATAAAAGATTCATCAACTTCTGTAGAAAGATGAAGAAACATGACTAATACATGGGTTTATAGGACCAATTTGGGGTCTGAAGAAATATACAAAAAGGAAGAAAAAACATCAAATTTCAGGATATGTGGAAGGCTAGCCAACCCCTGTATAAAGATTTATTAACTACAGTATAAAGATGAAGAAATAAGACCAGTATGTGTGTTTAGACAGACCCCCGTATTGGTTCCTAGCACCCACCATGTTGCTTCAGTGGACGTATATTTATAGCTGATTTTTCATTATTTGCAGCTTGTTTTCTTCCTCAACTAGCAGCCACTCCTTCCCAATATACATAAGGCCTTTACAGATATTTTAGGCATCAGATTAAGGATAAAAAACATGTTTGTTTTAGTAGTTTTTCAGATCAAATGTAGTATAGGTTATTTTCATTTCAATATTTTGTAATTTGAGTTTTTAGGTTTTTTTTTGAAGTTTCTAACAGCTATAATCACGTGATTCAATTTGGGAATGTGATTTTGGTTCATTCTAAACTCTTAATTTCTTGTATTATTATTGTTATTTTTAATTAATCAAACTGTAGTTGAATGGACCATTCTAATTATTTTTGGCTTACAAGGTTGTATTCCTTTCACATTTAGATAATCCTTCTTAGCTTGAGCATGATCAAAGAACCATGGAACAAATTTTATAGTCAATTAGGGGAATTGATCATGTAAATCCAAGTGAGCTAAAGGGTGTTAGTGATGAGTCCACCCAAACTTTAGGTGAATCCATTTACGAAACTATTGAATGTGAGCATCAAATTCAAGTTTGTACAAAGTGAGTTTATGAAAGAGTCTAAGGTAGAATCTAAGAGCGTAGTCCAAAATTGTTTTGTCGTTTTTGAAAAGATGAGGATGAGAAGTTAGGTGTTAGAACTAGGAAGAGATTGAAATTTCTCTAACCCTAAGGTCTAGCTAAAAAACCTTAAAGAAGTGCTTATTGAGAGGTAGCCCAATTGTAGATGTAGGATGGTGTGCTTTAAATAATTGATGTGCTTTTGGCATACTTTTAACGTGTCTTCTTTTAGTGTATTTGCTTTTAAGTTTGGTATGTTTTGGTGTTTTGAATAAATTGGTGTGCTTTAATCTATTTTTGGTACTTTCACTTTTCATCCTTTATTTTTTTTAATGGCTTCAATTCACATCACCAAAGCATTATCACGTGCATTTCATTCTCTAGGTGTATTCCTTATGCTTTCTCTCATATATTATGCTTCTCTATTGAATTTATGAACATTGGGGACAATTTTAAATTTAAGTGTGGGGGAGGAATGTCATTTGGATCACACTTGAGTATTTCTTCTCTTATAGCACATAATTTTGTTATCATTTTCTTTATAGTATATAATTTGTGGAAAATTTTCAAAATTCTCTTTTCTTTGAAAATTTTTCCTTTTGAGATTGAGTATTTTTATGAGTTAAGATGTTATATCACTAATTAATTATGTTCATTAGCAATTGAATTTTATTTCTTCATGTTTTTGGATAATTAAAAACCTATTGCTCATTTTGATTTTCTTCATAAAAAATGTATATTCCTAAGTAATTTGTGACTTCTTTTAAACATTTTTATCATCTTGTTTTAATTGAAAAAAAAAATAATGAAAAAAGAGTTAGAAATGAAAAAAAAAGGTTCTTAAATAAGTTAGTAAATAAAGTCATCCACTAACTTTTAACTAATAAAAAGGTTAAAGTTATTGAGTGGTGTTAGTAACTAGTTAATGTGATGTGATGTGATTTAATTGAGTATTGCTTCAGCGGATGCATGTTTCTAGCTAATTTTCTTCTTTTTTCTTTAATATGCAGCCACTCCTTTCCAATATATAAAGGGCCTCTCCATATGTTTTAGGCATTAGATTTAGGATCCAAAACACATTTCTTTCAGTAGTTTTTCAAATCAAAGTTAGTATAGGTTCTTTTTCATTTCAATCTTTTGTAATTTGAATTTTTAGGTTTGTTTGAAGTTTCTAGAAACTGTAATGATGTTATACAGAGTTAGATAACCATATGGGGATATGATTTGGTTCATTCTAAACTCTTAATTTAGTGTATTATTATTGTTATTTTGAATTAATCAAAGTTAAGTTGTTTAAGTTAATTCTTTCATATTCTTTAATTAATATGTGTTCTTAATGGTAATTTTAATTAAGTTTAGATTGGTTAATGTGTTAATTGATACTTGTGAATGATTTATGAGCTAAGGTTTGTTTATTTGAATGCTTAATGCTTATCTTAGCTTGATCAATTAAGATAAAGTCATTAGGTAATCTAGGATTCGAGAAATCTACATAGGTTATTGGATAAATCAATAAAAAACATGGCTTAAATACATGAACAAACTCTAGTTGATCATAAGGGTGTTAGTCTGAAATAGGGAATTTTAGGACTAGAATTCTTGAACTTTAGGTCTATTACCTGTGTTTGATGCATGACCAAACTTCAAGATAAGACCAATATAGATAAGCCAGTGTCATAACCACAACTCTATCTTGATTTAGTGAAGATACCCTAAAATAAGCATAATAAATCCATCGGTTAAATCATTAACCACTTGAGCCTTAACTGAATAAATTAGGAAAAGTAACCTTGAACTCTTTTATAACTTATTGGAAAATTTCTAAGTTTTCTAGAATTAGTTTGTAGTAAATTAATTTTTTATTTTCCAATTTAGAAGTCTGTAGATAACTGTAATCTGATTGACCTATTATTTACATCATAAGCACATCCTCGTAAGATTGACATTCAGAGTCTTAAATATACTCTACTACATTACTTGTTGTGACTGGTGCACTTGCCAAAAATTTGGTCATGAATAAGTTATAATTTTATGCATTAAAAGATAGATTTACTTGAGCTAATTTTATGTATGACCGACCATAATTAGTCGTTAAGGGATAAATGAACCACTATTAAGGGAAAAAAAAAGACGCTATCTTCAGCCAAATCAAGGGGAAAACTTGCCTTTTCACTTCCAAACTGATCCCAAACCCTAGAGAGCTATATAAATAGAAGACTAGAGCAGATATTTGTCAGTTTTAACTCCCACTTAGGCATCCCTTTGGTTTCTTTATTGTCTCCTTAGGTTTTAAAGTTGTTTTTATTAGATTTTATTCTAGTTTCATGTTTAATTCTTAGATTAAATAGTTTAGGTGTTGAATCTTGTTTTTTATTTATATTTCTCTATTATCTTTCATTTTTGTGCTCTTTGATTATGTATTTAGCTTGGATTTTTTAAATAGTTGTTAAAACTTTGTTTTATGTTAATATAGTGTTTTATTTTTATTTTTCAGCCTTGTTCTCTTTAATTCCTTTATGTTTTCTACATCTTTATCTTCTATTTTTTTATTTTAGTTTATATTCTTGTTAGTTTTAGTATGTTAACTTAGTTTTCTTTTTTGTTTGAAGATAACTGATGAATTAATGGGTTATAATTATGAGAATTGAATTGGGTCTTGAATGGGTTTTGTGTTTTAAACTAAGATTAAGTTAAAACTCCAATTAAATGCCATGAATTAGGGATTGTTGATAATATTGGCTATTTTATTTATGATTTTTAGTTAAATTGCTAGAATTGAGCTTTTGATCCATAGTTATTATTAATGATTACCACAAGCGGTGATAGATTAATTGATTTTGTAGTGAATTTAATCAAGTTAGTCTGAGGTTCATGAATTACAATTGATCATAAAAATATATAAATTGTATTATGCCTAAGATGCTACTATAGACTCGAATATGACCTTCATCCTTGTTCCTCTAACTATAGATAAGTCTTATACGATAAAAACTTACCCCTAACCACACAATTTCCTAGGATACAGTCTCTAAATTTAAAGGCACAATAACATTGAAAAATAGGGAACAACTAAGCTAGGCCATAATCTCGCAACCTCAAATCATGTAACCTAAAGAATTAAAATCTAGACAGTATCTGCTACCTAACTTTTTGTCGATGTTATTTATTTCTTATTATTTTCTTTCTTGTTTTATTAAATTTAATTTCGTTAGTTGTCTTTCCATTTATTTTAATTTTTTTGCATCTATGGGTTTTGTTTTATTTCCTTTTTCTTTTATGTAACCTTATAAATAGTTGAGATATACTTCCAATTCTCTGTAGGATGACCATGACTTGGCTACTACGTATTTAGTTAGGTTAGTTAGGTATTTTATTATTTAGTAGTTTGCCACAAGCCCACCAAATTTTTGGCGTCTTGCTCAAGAACTAACGCTTGTATTTTAGATATTTCTTATGATGTTTTTGTTTTTCTTAATCTTTGCCACCTTATCATCTATTTGTTTTTGTTTCAAAGATTATTTTAAAAAATGATAGTTATAATGCCTCATTATTAATGTACTTTTTATCCTGATCCTTTCTATCCTAATTATTTTGACAATGAGTTTGAATTTCTTACTACTTCCAAGTTAGAACAACAAGAAGTGAATCTCACATCCTTAGTGAAGTAAATAAAGAGGGATGAAGAAGAAGTTAAGGTATGTGATGTTTGTTAACCTTTAGGTTACCATATTTGTATATGTCCTATATTGTAGGATACATAGTAGTATAGCTTTAGTTCTCCACCAATATGCTGCCAGCTTTAGTCATACATCCAACCTATGCCTTCACCTCTACCATTGTCACTACAACTGGTGAGATGTCATTGGAGGAGATCGTAAAGAGTTTGATGATAAGCACTCTTCAATTTTAATAAAAAGGAGGAGGAGCTTAAAGAACTTGGAATATCAACTGAGTCACTTGGCAAATGTAGCCACGAGCATGGAAGCCTAAGTTTATGTAAGAATTCTTTTTCAATCAGAGAGAGACCCTAGGGAGGAGGTGTATGATATTTTATCAAGGAATGAAGAATAAGTGGAGCTCCCAAAAGAAAAGGAGGAAGAATAAGAGAAGCTAGGAGAGGAAGAGGCAATAGTTTAAGAAAAGAAGGAGGATGAAGGACCTCTTAAAGTAAGTAGGACATCTTTTGGTATTGTTAACCAAGTTTTGCTTCCTTTTTTATAAAAGAAAGAAGAATACGAAGAGAAAAAGAAAGATGAAGAGCTACAGGGTGACAAATTGTTAAAAGAGTTGTGTTTGAGTAAGCGAAAGTGGGAACGTGACATGAAAAATGAAGATTTTCCAAAATCATCACTGAATCTATTATAGAGGCCATCCTAGCAGAAGGGAGATGCCTATAGTGGAGAGTAGAATTTGGAGTATAATGGAGAAGTAATATGGTTCCATCTCTCTAACACTATACGACATCTAGTTAATTGGTAGCACACTCTGAGGGAAGCTATTCTAGGCTTATCAATAACATTATGCATTGTAAGTTCTAAAGGCACTCAAGAGGGGGTGAATTGAGTAATAAAAACTTTTTATCAAATTTAAACTTAAGACCAAAGCCAATTCAATTCAATGAGATATGCAAAAGTGAATGCCAAATTGATAACATATAACTTAATCATCAAAACATACAACAAGTAATAAGTAAAGTGAAAAGAGAAGAGAAAGATACAAAGATTTATAGAAGTTCACCTACCTCAAAGATAGGCTACATCTTCTCTCCAACTATTTGTTGGATATTGTTCTTTACCAATAACTTAAAAACAAATACAATCTTCTTCTCGGGTAAAGAGTAACCCTCATAAGAAAAATCTTTTTCTACCTAAAAAGAAGACTTTACAACTTAAATCTTTTAAGGAAAAAAGAAGCTTATAAAAGAAACAGTCTTCTTATTTAAGGTGAAGAGAAACATTATGAACAATCCTTATATGGCAACCAACCTACCTAACAATTCAAATAACCCCTTCACAAGTAACTAAGAACACTTATGGATATGTTTCACTTAAAGCACAATTAAACTAAGGGCTCTAATGCTTTTAAAAATGATATGAATGATAAATGATAGTATTACAAGCTTTAAAAAAATTAATATGACATATTTAATGCACTAAAAACTTGTATGATTAATGAATCATAATTTGAAAGATCATATAAACCAAACTAAGACAGTTTTGATAAATATGAGAACAAATGCTTACAAATAATTAAATAAGCCTATAAAGATTCAATTAAATAGTCAATAAGCCTTTTAAGGACTTACAAAATAGAGAAAAGCAATTTGAAAACAAGTAATTAGGATTTAAATGCCCAAATATATGAATAAAAGTTAGTGCACAAAATCTAGACAGTTTATAGTGGTCTACAAATTTGGAGCCTTAAAAGAGAATATAAGTGCTTCAAAATCAAACTAGAAATATCTGGATAATCTTGAGATCATAAAAAAACTAATCACAACAAGTTTGCACACCCAGAAACTGATTTAGACAATCAAAATACGAATATAACTTGTAAAAATAAAAATAGTGACAGTTTAGGTATATCTTAAAAACAATTTTAAAACAACTAAAATAACCTTCAAAAAAATTGAAACAAAATTTGAATACACTCTAGGATACTTAAGTAAATAGATAATAATAATTGAACAGTTCTATAAATAGATTAAAATAACAAGAACTACATTCAAAGTAACAACAAAAAAATTTGAACAGTTTCAATGTGTCTAAAAAGAACAAACTCAAAACCTATGAAATAATCTTCCAAAAATCGAAACAAAAATTAAACAGCCTCTAGGTTATGAATGCTCACTCTTAAACACCTTTTCTAATAGAAAAGAACAATCTCACATATAAGCACACATATTAAAGTGGATATGGATAAGAGAAAACCAAAACAGTAAAAAATAGAGACAGTTTGGAGAGATGAGGAAGATTGACATTTCAATTGCGATTAGGGAGCTTAAAAACCTATATTGAGAGTGTGGAGAGGTTTAAAAATATGTTATAGATGGTTCTTAAGCTTCCCCGAATTAACCCTAGCCGTTTTAAGATTTAACACGATTTAAATCTAAATAAGGAAACAAAGAGCTATTGAAAGGAGACTTAAAGGGCAGGCTCCTAGGAGTATAACGACACTGTTATGCTCTGATCAAACCACCGTATTACTTAAGAAAATGTAAGCATCTGGCTCTAAGCAATTTTAAACATTAACCTTGTATAGAATAGTACTTAAGACAAATCTTAAGAGATAACTTGATACCATATAACAAATCTAACATAATTTAATAACTTTAAAATAGTGTATTTGCTATAATATGAAGCTTTATGCAACTTAAAAGTAACTACATGCATTGCATGATCAAATTTAAGCCCTTAGGTCAATTAAACAATAAGTGAAACTTATAATTATATGCAAGATACCCTAACTAAGGTCTTGTAACTTCCATATCTCTTGTTCTTCCTTTAACTTCAATCTTTCCACATGGAATCATCTTGAAATAAACCTATATTTGAATTTAATAATGCAAACTCAAATCATTAGTAATAATTATGTTTTGTTATCATCAAAACTGACATTGGAAGCTCCCTTAGGTCAATAAAGACAACTTCTCGTAATACAATATTTCTGTCAATATACTGTAAAGGGTGTTAGGCATGAATGCTAATTTGCTTTCTCATTTTAGACATGCAATACAATAAATCACCATTAAGTTTAAAATTTTGAAGGCATTTTATTTTGAATTTTTGTTTGACAAATTTTATACCTATAAATGAAGGTTATTGTTATCTTATTCAATAATGAAGGATTTTTTTGTCTTTTAAAGTTAGAGATGTGTGGAGGAAACTTATGTATCTGTCATAATATATGTGATGCCTAATTTTTTTACAACAATTTTATGTCTTCGATCCATTTATATTGGATTAAACACTGGTTATAAACGGTGTTTGACAGGCCATTGTGAACTTACATTTGAACATAATATGAACTCCCTATCGAGCAAACCTCCAAAAAATTGTCAGTCTTTGGAGACACCATCTGACTCACCATTTTTTTACTTCTTAATTGGAAGCTACACAGAACTTAAACACTGAAATTTAGTAGTTAGGTATGACACCTCATGCATTGATATGACGTACGGTAGCATGGTTGTAATAACTACTTAAGTGGTCGTCGTTATTCCTCATTCAGTTTTCACATTGTAATGATGTTGTCCAGTAATTGTTTCTTACACTGCAACCACCTGTACGTTGCTATTATAACAAAGAAATTTTTGCTAGACTTTATAGATGTCAAAGGTTGTAATTTGACATTAATTAATATAAGCTTAAATTATCAATGCACAACAAAGTTTGAAGTGCGGTAACTATTTCAATTAGACACCTATATTCTTTTGTGTTGGCTCCTGATGATCTACTCAAGTCGTGATTGGATCCCCTTATTTAATGATGGCCTATGAGCTCGACTCATTAGTGGATCTAAAACGTTGCTATTAGGTTGATTGTTTATTATTGACAAACTCATTAGTCCCAAATGGTTTTTAATAGGAGAAACCAATGTCACATACACTTGCATACACTCGGGCCAACATTCCTTTAAAGTATTTGAATTTCATTTGTAACTCAACAGTATAGAAAACCACATTATAAAAAGGACCTTTCCAATTTTGATGTCCGAACTACATTAATGTTGTAATTCTTACCTACGTTTCTAACCTTGATGATTGAATAAAACTCTAATCACATCCTTCCTTCATCACTTAAGTATAAGATTCTTCAAAATTACAGAGATGTTATTCTTTAAAATTACAGAGATGTTTTGTCTAGTCATCGCTTTGAATATGTGATGATAGAAAATAGTGTAACAAGGAGGACATTATTGCATAAGGATAAATAGTAGAGTTGCATTTCTTTTTTGATTTTTTCTTTGATAACTTTCTCAAATTGCTTAAGAAATTGTTTTTAGCTTGTTCTAGCATGAACATACCCATCAAAAAGCTATTAATCCCTTCACTCTTTAAATTGAGGACATTATTACCTAAAAATTGTCCTTTATGTAAATTGGTGCCCATCTAGATCGTTGTTTGTGAAGTGATTGTAACCAAAAGTTGTTATGAAGGGCATAGTTAGACAACATATATCCCCATTTAGTCTCAAAATCAATGTAAGTAATAGTATCGAACACAGTTGGGATAAAATTGGCTTTCAAAGTTTTGTACCTCTCATGAGCACTGAATTTCTCCAGAAATTTTCTGATGATATGCCATAAGCATAAGCAATGTATCGTTCTGAGTAACTTTATCCTAATCACATTTCCAATGCTTCTGCACTCATATGTTATTATGCCATTCGATTCTTTTTTTGTTCATACATGCCAACCAAGTTTTGAATAGCCGACACAAGGTTTCAATTGTCTTGTCCCCTATTAGTGCACATCTAAACAAAATTGATTAATTATGATGGTTAACTCCAACAAAAGTTGCAAATGGCATTTGAAATTTATTAACTAGATAAGTTATGTCGAGTGTTATGACATCACCAAATTTAACATAAGCAGCAAGGCTGCGAGCATCTGTCTAAGACACATTCCTCAATTGACTTGTGTCATCATAATTTATAGAATAAAAGAATAACTAACCTTTTTCCTTTTTCCTCATGAACATTTTATAAATTGTCTTAGTATCTAAAAAGCTTAACCATGCTCTCCTCACTTTATCCAAGTGATTTTGGCAATCCTTCCTTAAACATAGAATGTTTCATATCTACCCATCTCAAAAAAAAATAGAACGAATGTTAGAGTAGGGTCTTATACCACAGCTGTCCTTGAATTCAAACCTCCATCTTATGTCCTCATCTAACAAATGGTATTCATAAATAAAATGTGTGCTAGAAGGAGTTACAGCATGGTTATATAAGTTTGAAATTTTTTAAATAATCCACGAACCATTTACACTCTTACATGTCGACCTAGCCATGTACCCTATCCTTCTTGATGTCTTAGTCCTTAATACAGTCAACCTTCGACTCTTGTGAGCACGATCTTATGGCAGATAAATCTCTGGCTATTGTGATTTCTTGTTTTACCTTATTGTTCGCCATGTATTACTACTATGAAAACCTTAAACTTTGCATATTCTACGTATTATTCATGAACAGATTCTCAAGTTAGGAATGTCACTCCTTGATAAAACAAAGGGTTGGGTTCTTTATCATTCTTATTCGAATGATTTTGCCTGAAAATTAGCATATTAGCCTCAACAACTTCCACACGTTCAGGTACCTCAGACTTACATCAAGTTTAGTTGGGTGATTTATTAGGTAAATATGTGAAAAAAAAACTTAATCAGATCTAAGGACCACAGTGTTTAGGGGCACATTAAAATGATTGTGAAACATTTAATGCCTCTTTTTACAAGAGTAGAAACCTAAGTTATTTTATACTACCTCTTAATGTGAGGCACAGAATAGGCAAATGGTTATTTGTTATAAAACTTTTTATGTCCCAAATACTAGAACTTCAACTAGGTAGTGTCTGGCTATTAAACAAAGGATGTTACCTATTTAAGGAGTGACCGTCCATTGGAAAGGATAAAAATTTCACTGAGAATTAAATAAATTGAAATCTCATAACATCGACCAGTCGTGCAAACTTTAAAGGCATAAAAATGGAGTCGGTAAATTAAAAATTAAAGGTTTGGTTAGGTGCAACATAGTTGAATGTCATGCTCTCTTCTGGAGAATCATGACATTTTATATCTCATTTTGTATTTATATGGCTTTAGTTTAAGTGGAAACTTGTAATGTAATCTCTAAAACCCTTTACATTTGAGGACTTTCATTGTTACAATATAGGTCATAAGGTCAGCATTGTAATAGAATGTTAACAATCAGCATCTGTCAAGAGTTTACTAAGTCATCTTCTTGCCAAAAGATTGACTTTAAAATGATTGTTAGATATTTAAAGTTACAAGGTTTTCTATCCATTTGGATTGACAGAATAGTTATGCGTCCGTGATATATAAGGAAGATAACGTAGGAATGCATCACATAATGGGTCATAAGACCTACTTTAATTAATAACATGGCAAGGATATAATGAGTAGAAGCCCAAATAGTTTCTATATCTACTATTAATCTGTTATAATGTTATGACATAATAAGGATCATATGATACAACATAAATAACTTGGTTTATTATAAGCCATTTCCTATCACTAAGCATCGTCTCTACTCCATGTTTTAATAATTAGGATTTTTACAATTATTAATATACCTACCATATCTGTTCAATTTATTACATACTAGATGGGAAAATCATCATTCAGAGCCTGTTAATTACAAGTACGTCTAATTTCAACACCCTTATTTATCTAGAGAGTGTCAGTTGTAGACAATCAATGAGACACCCGTCTTAGTCCAAATAGACGAATGGTGATTATGATGGGATGTTCCTATAGGGAAGTGGGATTTAGTGATATATGGTTTGCTTGATAATGCATCCCTATTGAATAACACAAACTTATGTTTGCTTATGTCTTATATCCATAGCAAATTAAAATTCTTACCAACATATGTTCCCTAGATCTTTTTTCTACCCCTTACATGGGACATCCTCCACCCCTTTGACTTCAATAATGCTGGTCTAGTGATGTTCTTCTCAGTTTCCTTGAAGTTGTAGATCTCATATATCTTCAGTACCGACTGTCTTTATCTTTTCGAATGTTTTGGAAATAGATGACAAGCATCAATAACCTATGTTAAATGATAAGGATTACATTATGACTAAGAAATCACAATTAACCTCAGTATCACAACCAATGTAATGTCTCTTACTTAATTTCTGTATAAAGGATGCTTAACTTCTATGCTTAACGTTGAGAACTTCATAGTAAGCATTGCACTACTGAACATTATCACATTTAAGTTGTAGACAAGATAGACTTCCGCCTCCACTCCAACATGCATCATCATCATATGTTGATGTGAAGTTGTTAGGTAGATGAAGCAATTAATGAAATGCTCTTCTTCAAGCACACCCCCTCCCATTAATATAAATACCTTATTTTTTTTATTATTTTTCATTGTTTGTTTATGATATTCACATTTCTTTTGCATTTTACCTCAACGTAATAGATCTTTGTGATGTCTAGGTTAAATAGTTTATTAAAAATCTAAATTTTGAGAATCATCTATATAGACAGACCCTGACCAGCCTTCGTCATAAGAACGAATTCCTAAAAGGAGAGGTTCACTAACAGTTGTTATTGAAGATTGGTCCTTTCTAATGTCATTGAATGTAAATATCTTACCTAATTGAACCAACCATCCTAAACAACTATCTAGCGTGAAATTACCAATAATCCAATTTCTTGAGAAGTTTGATATGATAGCAAGCATCAAAAGCATCAAGATTGAATCTAAGGTCATCTTCATTAGTGAAATGAAGAACTTGTCTAAAATTTTAGCATGGAAGAGCATAAACAATGTGAAGTGGAACGAACTAGGTCATCTAGAAAATATTCAAGGCTTAAGTACAACATCTTCAGTAATGAAGAGGAAAATGATGAAAACCTATACCTTGTAATATAAGAGGTTGAAGGTCACTTTTTGTCTTATGTAAATATTCTGTTATAATAAGGATGGCCAAAAAAGTTAGTTTTAATAGGGTGACATGACTGTGTTTGACAATTTCCCATGTTTTAGACACAAACGTGGCACTTTTATCTTTTGAAACTATTTTTGTCATTGGGATGTCATTGATATTACCACTATCCTATCTATTGAAATGTTTTAAAAAATTGTTTTTGTCCTGTTAAACCTCGTTTGGCATAGTCAAATGAAGTGCATTTTTTTATGTTGGAAGTTTTTTGTTTAGCATTTTTGGACATTTGTAACTATTTATTTGCAATATGGAGTTTGTAATTTCGTCCATTTTACAATATTGCTTACATATTGTAACATTTCTAAACATTATGATTTTTTCCTATCAAAATTAAGGTTGTTATAGGTAATTGTATCATTTACTATAAAAACACATACCCCATGTTATTCAAATTTAAGCCTTGAAAATGAATTTCATTAAATTGCTCAGTCATTTGGCATATGGAATCTTATACACACATACTAGGGACGACATCCTCTAATTAACCATGATGTGGACAGTCACGTAAAAGTGAGATCAAATGTAACATAAGCTATCGATTCACAACCCATTCAAACTCAATACAAAAAAAACAAATGTACTGAGATTTGTTTATCGACAAATAAATTGTTGACTTGTGCAAAGGCACATAATGGAGGCGATTACCAGCTGCACAAGTAATCTTTTTCACTCACATTTAGTCATGGAATGTGCTTTACAAAATTGATGAATTCATTTGTCTTTTAATTTTCAAGAACACCATATAAGAATGACAACCATCATGGTCTCCCAAATTTAGACATTTTGGCACTAAGTTTGGTGATGTAATAAACAAAGCGCAAAATGTATGAATAAGATCAAAGGGATTTGAAATCTACGTATCTTAAACTTAATTATTACAACATGACATTGTTAGTAGGCCACATATACATCCACGATAAAGGTAGTTATGAAAAGCAATACAATTACCCAACAATTTACACATATGTCATCTGACTTTGGTCTATCATCTGTAAGGGTGGGAAAAATCTTATAAGCACAACGACAAAGCGCTTTAAAATACTATGTCTATATGTCACTTTTTATTAAAGCCACTTCTCATTTAAATATAACCCAAGACCCTTGAAAGTGCCTAAGACAACACAAGGAGGGACAACGTATTCTCCTATTTAAGTTTTAATTCAGAATATTTCATCATCGCCAAAGTAATGTTGGATTCATTAGCGGTTTCTCTCAAGTCTCAAATAACGTCCAAACTCCTGGAAGTGAATTCCTTGTCATACCATCAAAAATATTAGTAGGAATGTGTTCTTTAAATTTGTAGGACATTTGTGAGATTAGAAGCTAAAAGGTTACCTACAAAAGGAAATCTTTAATTACTTAACAATAACTTACTCTAAATTTAAGCCAATTAAAAAACGCCTTTCTAGAGTTCTCTTTATCTATAAAGTCCAAGTTTGTAGTTCTAAGCCACAGAGATAAAGATTGTGAGCTCGGTTACAGACACTTCCTTCATTATTATGCCTACTCTCTATAGGTATTTGGTAAATAGAAATATTGAATTATAATGTTTAGCATGGATATACCAATAGTAAAACTTGAAAATTTCAAAGCATGACACAATGTTGCAGTAATATGATGCTTCGCGTATTAGGTTTTACTCTACCTTTGCGAAACTAAATAAGTGTACTTCTGTAAAGGAATCAGATATTAAGTTTGGAAAAACTAGATGATTTAAGAAATGAGGCATGTCTGGGGTTTCTTTAAAGTCTAAAGTTTCATTCTTATTAAGATAAGACATGAATGTATAACTAAAATAATCTTCAATTTATAATGATGGTATCAAAATTTTTAAGAACCATTATTTTGCCTATCAAATGTTCTCCTTTAACAATTAAACACTGGAATAATATAATTAAAAGGAATGATGGATATAATTGGTCAGATTCACATCCAACTATATTAAAGCCCTAATATGTATCTTTATAAACCTGGCCCCGTTAATTTAATTATATTATTGTAATTATGTTAACAATGTTAAAGTCATAAACTTGACCTAACTCCATCCCAAAAACTAGCTCAAGAGGAGGAGTGCTACCTAAGAGTTATAAACTTTCAAGCACACTCAATGCCTAACCAATGTGGAAGGTACACACCCTTCTCAACCCAAATCCTAGTTTGCACATCAAGATAACATAGCTCTGATACCATGTTAAAGTCATAAACTAAGTCTAACTCCACCCCAAAAGCTAGCTCAAGGGGAGGAGGGCTGCCTAAAACTTATAAACCTTCACACCTAACCAATGTGGGAGGTGACACACCCTCCTTAGGAGAGGCTGAGGTTGCTGAACGGAATTAAGACTAAGTTGAATGGAATTGTGGTGAATGGTAGTGTGGAGAGGCAGTATGTTGGGAATTTGAACATTTCATTTACGTATGTGGAGGGGGAGAGCTTGTTAATAGGATTGAAAGAAGTGGTTGTGTCTAGTGGAAGTGCTTGCACTAGTGCTAATTTAGAGCCCTCATATGTGTTGAGGGCATTGGGGGTGCATGAGGACATGGCTTATACTTCGATTAGGTTTCGGATTAGAAGGTAACAAACAAATAGGGGTTTATTAAATAGGTATGTGTGCATTAATTACATTGTTAATGTATGTGGACTATTAACTCCCGGTGACATAGTAAATAGTGCAGCTTGAGAGAAATTTTATACTGTAAGTTTTTTGACAACCTTGAAATGACTTATGATGTGTAAGTACCATGAATTCTCTACTAGTTTAAATAGCGAAATCTTAATTACATCGTCATTAAAGTGGGTTAGACCCCCTATATGGTTGGGAACAAATAAAATATTGATAATTCTACAATTAAATTTTGAACACTTTCCAAGCCATCACATTTACCCATAAAGCACTGATAATGCTGCAATTAATTTTTAACATTCCCAATCCATGACTTCTACCCCCATTATTTTCTTTAAAATTGATGAACGTACTCTTTTGGTTGATATATTCCAACTTAATAGAGATGGAAACTTGCAGACAAATTAATTTGTAAAACAAACGAGACATGTTATTGCTCTAACTTTCACTAAAACCTTAGTATATAGCATGCATGGAGTGTAAACTATATTTTTTTCACAATTAAACATTGAAGGTTTTGCGTACAAATTCAAGTTAGGAATTAGACATAACTTACCAAAAAAACACATGTGAAGAAGTATGATTTTATTATGTTACGTATTAATATGTCTTTTATGTGTCTTTAAACTTGTTTAACATGTAACTAATATTGATACTGCAATGTTAACAAATGGTGGAAGTTACATAACAAATATACATAAATGATGTTAGGGAAGTGTCAATCCAAAACAATACTTCCCAAGTTGTTGTAAGGTAAAAAAATGAATCTAATAAGTTGGAAGAAAATAACAAAAGTGAAGGCAAGTCCATGCAATTACAAGAATTCATTATTGGGGTTGGTGAAAAAGTTGACATGAAGCAAAGTATGGTGAGCAGGATGAAGGTTTGAGAAAAGACACCGAGTATCTAAGCATAATTCATTCCAAATATGAACTTGCAAATTTAAAGACCAAGGATAAAGAAACAACCAAGGAACATGGTGGTTGCTTGTCTATGCATGAATCTCAATAAGATGATGACTATGTTAATAGGGAACAACGTGAATGAAGAAGGAATGATAGAGCATCATCCTATTAATTCGCAATTAAACATCTGTAGATAATCATAGAAGGTGCAGAGGAGAAAGATTATGTCAAATGTATCTGACTTTAGTATAAAAAAGGATGCCATACAATTAGAAAAACCAACAAAACAAAAACACTTCAAATAGATGGTACAGCTTCATATCCTTTTTTTTTTTTCAGATTTCATATAACGGCACAAATATTAACACAAATTTTGTGAGTAGTGTAAATGGTGGATTGGCTTAGGAAAGACAATAGATAGCAAAGGCAAATTAAGGAGTGATCATGGCAATAGTGATTTTAAAGACAATTGTACTTTCCAGGACCTGAAACTAGCACTGCTCACTTCATATTATGAAGGAGAGGAAGAGAGAGATCTAACGACAATGGTAGGAATTTGCTATTTGAATGTTAAAGACCCATGGAACATGCCTAAATGCATAATAACGATGTGTTACAAATTCGTGATATCCCTATTTTAACATCACAATAATAATTTTCATTTCCATACCTTATATGTTGAAGCTGCATTCAATTCCATATGCAGTATACATTTGTGTAAGGTTGAGGATGCAACATTAACAAAACTTCAATTTCACACACAAAGGTGTTTATAAAATGATAATTAGAGGAACGACCCTGTAGTGAAGTCTTTCAATGTAATGAGTTGCCCAATAGGACAAAATCAACTCGCAAACTTTGCAAGTTATAAATAACATGCCTTTCTATCTACACAAATGAGAAACTAAGTAAAAGAGTCATAGTGTCATGATCATCGTTTCCTTGATTGTAATTTATAAAGGGTTTCATCTACAACATCATAATGAAGAGACAAGTAGCAGACTCATTTGAAAAAAATTTTGTTATGGATACTATATTTGTGGTAAGCATTTTTAATGTCGAAATGAACATTAATATTACTTTTAATATTACAGAATAAGTAGTTATTCTGATTTTAAAGGAAATCATATGCCATTTCAAGGTTGATGCATATAGGGTATTAAAACTAATTCACATTAACAAAGCAGTTGTCATTTATCCTCTATACAAAATTGTTGACAAGTACGCTTCAACAATTAGGTGAGAAAAAGACCAACAATCACATGCAATTAAAGCTTCACAGGTAAGTTAGTAAATTCATTAACAAAACATATATCTTGCATGCTTTTTCATTTCAGGTTTCTTGATATGGTTACTTTTTCTTGCTTGCTATCTCATCACATTTTTTAATTCTTGTACCCTCCCTCTTATTGCAGTGTAGTTTTCCATCCTTATTCTGATGGATCATCATTGGTAGTGGTGTTATGTTGAAGTGAAAGTAAAAAATATTATCATTTTTTATTCCAAGACATATGTTGACAAGGCAAAACTCATGGCACAGGGGCTGGTCATTTTTTCAACTACGCCATTGTAATATTACAAATCATATCATATAATTTCTTTAGCATTCAAAAATCCTAGGACTAACTTTCTTTATTTGTAGGCACTATTTATAACCAAGGTAATGTCCCTCTTAGGCATGGATTGCAACTCAGATGTACCTTGTTCGACATTCCCAAACATTTATGACAAAAAATTTCCACAACAACAGCGCGAGTATGTTATAATACACATAACTATATAGCAATGGTTTGCTTTCATCATCATTTAATTTCTTACTTCTTATCACCTGACTTTAATTTCAATGCTCAAAATGATATCAACTACTATTGCCAAATTAATGTCCACCAATGAAATCCATATGAACCAACCAACATGACACAACGCTTAATTGGGAAACATAAATGCGATGGGGGAATTTACATATGTTGTGCTATAGAATTTTAGGCTAGTTTGTGACTTCCATGACACCAAACTTTGGTAAGTGAGTTATGTACATAATCATCGTTTACACCAATTACCCAAATATATGACAATACATAACTCTTATTAATTTGCAGTACAGGCATCCACAACAAATAAGGTATCACCTTTACAATAGGATCATGTTAAGCCATTGGTGCATCGTTGTTGATAATTATTAGAATTGGGGAGTGCAATATTTGCACAGTTTATGTCAACCTTAAACATTATGTCCCAAGTCATTTTTCAAGTTCTGAACTAATTATGTTCCTAACATACGAGATTCCATCTTTCTGTAGTATCTTTCATAACTTCATATTGCACTATAAATAATGTTCTAGGTTTTTAAGTTTACTCAAAAGGCTGATAACTAGCTAGTTGGGGTAGACACAACATTTAATTAGGTTATTAAATTCATGTTGAAGGGCTAGAATCTTTGTAAGCCTTCATATTCAAATTTTTCAATGGCATTATGATTTGTTTTACAAAACCTGTATCCTACCAAACTTTCCTTGTTTGTCCCACAAAGTTTTACTTCAAGCAAATTTGACGTGTTAACAATAGGAATTATGCCAATAAAGATGCTAATCTACATTAGATATTTGTCTATATTTTATGATCATTAGTTGTTCTCTACCATGACCAAGCCAACGAACCATCATTCACCATGAAATGCATATACATAGGTATGTAGCCTATCACTTGGAAATGAACCTATTTCACAAACCTCTTACATCTTTCACTTTTATAATGATATTGGTCTTTACAGTATAAGTCAATCTGTATGCATTAACTCTTAACACATCAGTTAATCACCTCTATCACCTTTTCTTTGGTTTCATTAACCTATTGCTAATGATAACTACCTGTGTTTTTTCTGCTTATAAATGATCCACCATATGAATTAAACATGTTGCATCTTGCAAACACATTTCGAAAATTGTCTTATCCTCATCATTTGTCACGTTTTCAAAACTTGATGGGTCATTTCATGATTCTTGTTGTAATTCGATGCACACTATTTTTTTAATTGAATAACTATGGAATAATTATATAAGGTCCTATTTGTTAATGCTTCTCATTTTTAGTTTTCTATTTCTATTTTCCTAAATACAAAAACTGAAAAAATAGTGTAGAAACTAAAAACAATAACATATAAACACAACAAAAAAATTGAAAAAATACATAAATAAAAAACACATAAATTGATGAAAACACAAAAAAATAAAAACAAAAAAACTGAACCAAATGAGCTCCTATGATTTAAATTAGAGCCTAAGGGTGTCACATTGAACCTGTGACAACATACAATATGTGATTACTTATATATCGATCTACAATTATTTGAATTTATTAAACCTTGGAAATTTTAGTGGAATTACATGTTATTACTCCTAGTGATTCACAACAATTCATGTATATTCTTTGTCGCAAAATTAATGTGTTCACTTTAACCTACACTCAGTACAAGTTGTTAGACTTTCTACAATCTCATTCATCCCCCAAATGCAAAGATTTATGAACTTAATTCATGATTGCAATTTTAGAATGCCAAAACCAACATTCATTTAAACGAATTATAGGAAACACAGTAAACAATTGCCATTTAGATTTATGAGTACTCCAAACATTACAATCTTTTTGTAATTATATTGAATTATGTAATTACTACACATCAATTAATAATGACGTTAGATAAGAATTTGTGCAGTTTTTTATGATATTAGAGTGACACACTCTTTTCTATGAAATTATGTACCTTTCATGGTTTATATATTCTGGTATGCCTGATACAGGGGAGCTAATAGTGGCTTTTATTTTGTTGAGATTGGGGCCATAAAGGTTCTTTGAATACAAGGGCAATCAAAACATGAATGCCACCAAGACACTTGGTTTTCCTAGCAAATTATTGATCACTCAGAGTAATTAAGCATCATCTGTATACATTCATTCTAGATCTCATATCGAGGATGTTTGTCTAACATACAAGGAAACGTCATAAGTTAAACAAATATATTATCCCATTTTATCAGAAATAATGTTGTTTACAAATATACCATTCACAAATAATTGCAACAATGGAAAGATAATGGCAAGTCTTATGAGCTTCAATATGTTGTTCCATCTAGCCATTATATGCCTCACGACTATCCCTCCATTTAAAGGGTGAAAAATGTAGTATGTCATAAAATGAAGGGTATTAAAATTTTAAAACATACCTCACGTAGGAGTAAATGTTAATGCCTGAATGCCTATTATCCTTCCCACTCGTTAAGCACATTATTGGTTTGGATTTAGGCTCTACTTAAATTTTCATTCTTTGTTAACAAATATTTGTTACATTAGTTCCAAATTTCCTCTTCTACAACATATGAAAAGGAAACACTATAATTCATTCATTACCTGACTTCCATCTCAATCCTATGCATGAGACTGGGCTTTCTTGGTATCTCCACTATAGGTTTTCATAATGCAATAAATCTATCTCAAAACTTTAATATTAACTCATGCTTAAGATATTATAACTTTGATTTGGTACATTTACTCTCTTTCTTATAATGCATTACCTTCCCGATAAGTTTCATGGAACAAGTCATGCTTCAATTCCTGTATACTCGTCTTATTTTTTCTGAGAAATAATAATCTAATAGGTCGATCCAAAATTCAAGTCAATGATTTATTGTACAACAAGACCAAGACATGGAAATTAATTTTCTGTGTTCAATAGGTCTTACCAACATATAAGAACTATCATAATACCAAAGATACAGGACACCTAAATAGTTTAAATTTCCATAAGCTCATACTATAATTTAAATCCATATAACATAATGACAAGAAGATTTAAAATATCATTTAAATATTCCGTAGAAAAAATATTATAACCACCTTGTATTGAAGCAGTTACATCAAATCCAAACATTTCGTTTAATTATGAATTTCATATGTTCGATAAACTCTAAAATATAACAAACCCACTTTTAGAAAGATAACAATGGTCTTTATAAATAAAATAACTCAAATAGTAACAAACTTACTTACTTGGTACAAACCACATAAAGGGACATCATCCTTTGGCAATAAGTTTACCACATATTATATTTTGCAGAGTCTTCCTTTCTAAAATATTACGTCCTTTTCTTTTCCACCTTTTAGCCTCTAAAAAAGAAGCACACCTTGTCTCCTGAGAGAATGATTTGGATAAAGAACAAATAACATCATGCTTAAAACCAATTTCATTTTTTAGAGCTATTCCTTCTTTATAGTTTTCTCCATGTTTTGACCTTCACCAAAAATATGGAGCCAAGTTCAACATCCTCCGTGTATTCAAGGTATTAATGTCTCCAAATATGTATTCCTTATCAGTTGTTATAATGTAGAAATTAATGTAGGATAGCCATATTTGCATTGAATTTGATAAAATATTGATATGATGGAGAGCTGACTAATTAGATATTAGATGATAATATAAGAGTTCTCATATTCAGATTAGAAAAACTATAGAGGAGAAAGAATTTAAAAACAAAAAAAAGAAGGAAGATGCAAAAACTACCTCATTACTGGAGGTTTTGGACGGTGGCGTGGATGGAGCCTGAACTTGCTTATAGTGAAGTACCAACCTTATATTTTACAAATGAAGGAGATCCGATAAAAAAGATGTCAATAGATATTGGTTTATGAAATCAGACCTCCATAATGTGACTATAAGATATTGCAACCATTGAAGCTGAAGTGATTCCCTCAATGTTATAAAGTCTGAGAACTGTCAACATTAGCAACCCTATAGACTACAAACAAAAAACAAAATCAACATGTTAATTGATGTATATGCATGGAGAATGACACAATATGGATAATAGGCTATATTTACTAACCTAACCTTAAAGGATATGTTAAGACAATAAGATGCATTAAGGATGTGGACATTAGCATTTATGGCAACCATTTCTTATAGTGTGTCATCATGAATACATGAATAGTTTGACATGTCTAATGACTCTATTTGAGGGCACAAAATTTTTGTCGAATGGATTGTTGCATTTAGAAGTTTGTGGCAAGATCCTATGTTAAGGATATGCAAATATAAACAACTAAGTACACCCTGTGTCACATTATTGTTGTTCAATGACAAAGCCTAAAGTTTAAGACACATGCAATTACTTATTAAATTTCTTTTTAAGCATAAAAAAGTTGCATCAAGAAAATATCCAAATTTGCCTACTACTCTTACTTAATAGATATCCTCGTCACCTAACATTTGTTAGTTAAAGATTTCACAATCTTTCATGGTTTATGAGTGTCTCCTGAATACTATTGCCAAGCATCATTAACATTCAAAGTTTTCAAGTCACTATATTTTGCCAAAACAGGGAAAAATTGGCCCCTTAGTACTCCTTTTCCCAAATTTGAAACCTCAATACTTTTAATAACAACGAGAGATATTAGCAACAACCATGAGTTAATCACTTAACTGAAAGCAACTAAGCAAGTAATGAGACATGACTACCTTAAAAAAGGGACAATTATGATAACAAGCAAGTGAAAAGTAGCAACACCAAAAATGTTTACTTGGATGGCATCTGACTACCTTTGATATATGCCTTTAAATGGAAATTCATATTATACGCAAGAAAGCTAATTCAAAATGTTTGAAAATGAAACTAGAACAAGAATGTTATTGCCTAAAAAACCTATGCAATTGGATGAGTACTTCATAAAAGTTATATAACCTAGTATCCTAACACTCACTTTAATAAAATTCACTTCAATAAGAGATTTCAACAACTTCAATAGTGGACTCAATAGAAAATTATCATAATATCTCTATCCCAATAGTCTGGGAAAGCAAATGATTCTTCTTTTCTGGGTAAGAAAGAGGTAAATAGCATCTAAGTAGTTAATTCATCACTTATAAATGCAGGGAAATTATGTAACTTTTATAGATCCTTTTAAGAGAAAAGGGATTGATGACTGTTTTATTCCCTATAGTTTATTAGAATTTTTTATGCACTTATGACTCAGTTAATCATAAACATATTCAAGCTAGAAACTAAAAGACAATTAGTAAAAACCTAACACTACATGTGATAGACTTTTCTCTCTTTAATGTGAGAAAAGGGGAAGAGAATCACATTGTTTAAGTTTTTTTTTTCCTCGAAATGGGATGTGCTTTCTTCAACAAAATGAATTAATATAAAAGCATGAATTCCCCAGTGTGGTGTGTGAAACTCATACTAAAAAAATATTCATTACCACTAGCCAATCATCACTGCCTATAAACCATTGCAGCTCGAAAAAGATTAATGTGATCTAAGAGAGAGAAAACCTAAGAAAAGGTTATATGACAACTGAAAGAGGAGGAAAGTAACAAAAAGAAATAGATATTCCTTGACAATGTTTCAAATAGCCCTTTAAAGGTAACTGAGATGTGCGTAGAAATTTCATACTGGTATCTTGTAACTAATGAACACTAAGTGAGGCGACTATCCTAATAAGGACATAATATAATGGCAACATAAAAATAGAGGACTAATGAACTCTAACTAAGGTCATTGTCATAATGATCTAACAACATAATGGGAGCGTACAAACAATTAAGCTACGAATAGACATGATTGACACATTAACAGAATTATAAGGCAACAACATAATGGTTGCATATGAAATGATTGAGCTATGAGCAGAGAATATTAATATAGGAGCAAAATTAGGGGTTTGGGAGATTGGAAGGCATTCACCAATAACTCCTTTCATTGATTGGAGTGCTTTTCGCTTATTGCCATTTAAGTCATAACACTTTCAATAATTCTTTAAATGCATTTAGCATTTTATGGCAAAGTCATGACACTCTCAATGATTCTTTAAATGCCTTTAGTTTTACGTAGCAACTAGATGACCCCCAGGGGCCATGGATGGCCATGAAATTAAGGGCTTTATAGTTTTGACATCCTTTTAAATGGCAGTCGGATAAAGAGTTTCTTATTTTTCTATAAAGGATATAGATTATTGAACTGAGCACGACCTCCAGGACAATACTATAGAAATTCATTTCGAACTTCTTCACATCCTAAAATGCTAAAGCTTGTCTTAAGCTATCACATATTAAAATACTTAACTAACTTAACTAACTATGTAGTATGGCAATTCAAGGTTGATCTCTTAGAGAACTAGTAGTTTTTTCAGCTGTTCCTAATGTTACGCAAAGGAAAAAGAAAATCTTTGGATGTGAAAGAATTAAAAAATGAAAAGAAAAATAACAAAAATAAAGCAAATAACAAGAAATAAATAACAAAGACAAAAGGCTGGGTTAAAGATATTATTAAGATTCATGAATTACAACTAATCATTGAAAATATAAATTATGTCATGCCTAAGATGCTAGCATATAGACACAAATAAACTCTTATGTCTTAAGTTCCTCTAATTTTAAATAAGTCCTATAAAATAGAAAACTTAACCTTAACTACACAATAACCTAGAGAATAAGTTATATAGATATAGTGGTACAACAGTATTAAGAATTAGGGAACGACTAACTAAGACCATAATCTCACAAACTCGGATCATGTAACCTTAAAAATCAAAACTCTATGCTAAGTTGATTAAGTTTACCTATAAAATCAATTAACCTATCGCTAGTTGTGGTAATCACTAATGATAATTACGAATCAAAAGTTCAAACATAGCAGTTGAACTATAAATTACTAATAGGATGATTAATCTAACACATATTCCCTAATTCTCAACATTAACTTAGAGTTTTCATTCAACCCTAGCATAAAAATACAAAACCCATCAATTCCAATTCAATTCTCATAATAATAACCTATTAATTCATCAAATATCTTCGAACTTAAGGAAAACGATGCTAACATACTAAAATTAATAATAATATAAATTGAAATTAATAAGACAGAAGGTAAAAATGTAGAAAACATAAAGGAAATAAAGAGACCAAGGCTAAAATTAAAAGAACTAACATTATATCAACAAAAACTAAAGGTTTAACAATTATTTAACAAAACCTAAATAATATACATAAGAAAAAAAATGGAAAGGACCACAGTATAAATATAAATAGAACCAAAGTTCTACACCTAAAACATTAATCTAATATTAGAATCTAGAACAAAAAGAGAAACAAAAAAACATAAAACCTAAGGAAAACAAGAGGAAAATAAGGGTTGCCCAAGTGGGAGCCAAAAGTGATAAAAATGGCTCTCATTCTTCCTTAAATACATCCTCATTAGGGTTGGAGAGGTTTTGGTGGTAAGAAGTCAAATTTTCCCTTTATTTTGGAGTAAGTCAATGTTTTTCGGGAGTAAAATGGTGGTTGGATAGAGTAAAATGACCTTTGAATCAACTACTATTAAAGAAGCTAGAAAAATGACTTAAACAGGGGTTATTATAGACTTAAACGATGTCGTTTAGGTACCACTATTTAAGTCCTTGTCCAGTCTTCTTTTACTTTAATTTTGCTTCAATTCTTCTCTAAACTTGGCTCTTTCAACTGGTATTTATGTCCACTAATCAATCTTTCATTTAAACTCAGAAGCAACACAAATTAGGCACTTTAAACATCAAAATAGGGGATAAAATCACATTGAAACACATATGAAAACACCATAAAATGCATCCATATCATAAAGAAATCTCTTAAAGTTTAAACATATTATGAATATTATTATAAGGAAAAAAAATTCCCAATACTTAATGTCTTATGGTAAGATTTGCAACTTACTCATTTGATAATAAATGTAGATTCCAATGAATACATATGATCCATGAACAACGCTACTAAGAACACTTATCCACACTATATAATCTAGAAAGAATTCTATACCAATATTATGAGGTTGCCATGCTTTTGGAGGAAAAAATATAAGTTTCATGACAAGTCTGCAAGAGCTAGTATCTCTATATCCTATGGCTATAATAAGCTTATGGTATTTACCAACAAGAGTTAAATTTTCATATAAGGCCTGGATAATGATTCCATATTAGATTCCATCTTCAGGCATGATTCTTATAGTAGACTCATAAATGGGAAGGGCAAACTAGGTTTCTTTATGCTTACTAAATTATTCTTCAAAAATAGATTCAATATCTTCATCTTCTCTTATTGACATAATGGCCTCTATGGACTAAATAATATTCGTATCTTTTTTTGAATTTTTTGGACATTTCTTAACATAATGTCCTGTCTGTTCACAGAGATAGCATCTATTTGATTTCTAGGTACTAGAGGACTTTTTTTTTAAATTAACAATTCTTCTTCTTATTCTTCTTCTAAAAGGTTTCTAATAATTTTTATATCTCTTTTTTTTTTTTTGGAAATGAGACTTCTTTTTAGTCCTAAAAAAGCACTCACCTTTGTCCTTCATTAAAGTTGAGGTCTATCTTTCATCATAACTTTAAAAAATTTTGTTATTCACATAGCTTATCAAGATTAGTTAGGGCTAGTTGATAGATTTTACCAAGAGATACCTCCATCAAAGAATGTATGTCTCTCTAAAATTTTAACTGAAGTTCATCAAGAAGTGAGACAATAAATTTGTATTTGAGATTAAGATCATTGAACCCATTAAGCATTTAATATTTTTCAAAAATTCTTTGTAAATATTTTTTAGGTCTCTTCTGTCTAGGGAATAACATTTCATTTTAAAGTATTCTTGATAACTTTGTCTATTTATCAGTTGGAAATCTTTAGTGAATTCTGTATAGATTATCCCTAGTAGAACACTAACATAGAGAAGTTATACAATTTGAAGTCTTCTGTATTCTTTTAAACTTTGAAATCATTCTTATAAGTTTCTAGTCATTCTGGAAATGAACTCCTCCAAGACTTCTTCAATTGTAATACTAGGCCTGATTACCTATTCAGTAATCTAATCTCCAAATTCATGTAATTTGTCTCTTTTCTTAGTAGGATGAATATCATCAAAAGTGAACTATGGTCTAGAAGTTGTCACTTATGACTGAAATGGTTCTGTAGTTATAGGTTCAACACCTTTTACTTTAGGTTTAACTTCTATCCTTTGAAGGGGAAAGTGAGGAATGGCCATAAGGATTTGGTAAAGTTGAGTGAGATCAATAAAATAATCTACTCTAAATCTATTAATAGAGCTTTTAGAGACAGAGTCGAGAACAATCAAAAGCTGGTTAGATAATGGCTATAAATTTGTGGTTTCTCATATGTTCTTTGTCCTTTTCATCAATAGGGAAGGCTACTCTTCTGGATGAGAAGAAGAAGGTGTTTCAATTTGTTGATGTTTTTCAAGAAGAAGTTGAATAGGTTTATATGTTTTTCAAGAAGATGTTGAATATGATTAGTACAAGATGGAGAAACAAAATCTTTTAGTTTATGTAGAGGTTTTAAAAGTCAAATAGGAGCCTATGATTTTTTAGGAAGTACCTCTCGAAAAATGGATATATGAAATTTTAAAAATGTTTTCATATTCGAAAGCTTTTGGATAAGATAATATGGTATAGACATATTGTTTACCTAAAAAGGATGAAGGATAAGGATCATGAATAACTTTGGATTATCCTCGTGATATATCTTATTATATTTTCTTAAATTCCTCACATATTCGTGATACCTTTTCTTCCTTTCTTGAGAAGTCAGGGCCATAATAATGCTCATACACATATTTTCTTATATTATAATTAAGTTACTGAACCTAATAAAGCAACCTTGGATGAAATTGTTGGATTTAGAGACATACTGCATCAACTCTAGCGTTTAATTCTTAAGTTTGTTATGACAAACTATCTAATTTGGAATTACTGAGATAAATCGTTCTATTATAGGTAATTGTATTTTCAGTTTTCCAATTCAAAACTTCTTTAAATGGAGAGACTTACATATAATTTCCTTGTGAAGACATCTGTATGGGTAAAGAAAATGGTAGAACTGATACCTTAGTTGTATCATTTTTCCTTTGTTTAAGATGAGGAAATTCCTCTTTATAAAGCTTAGTTAGCTACATCATTATACAAGGAAGTGGATATAAATATCTTGAAGGAATAATTGGAATTATTGGTTTAGGACAGGCTGTTGAAATAATTGTCACAAGTTATTAACAGATATGAGCTATGGGAACAAAATGCTCAATGCTTCTTTGTCATTCATAGACCCTATATTTTGGCAAATGACGGGTTGATTTATACTCCCAATCAAGCACATTTCTATCATTCCTCTCTTGGATGGTCGAAATATAAAGATAATGTTATGAAAACTCTTAGAATGTTTCTTTATGATCTTAGTAATTTTCCTAAATATAGCCCTTCTATTGTATGCACTTCATTGGGTTAATATTAGGGAGAATGTTTTCCAAGAAAACTTAGAATTCTAGACATTGATGACCTATAAATTAGCATCAACCTAGCCCAAGGCTTAATCTGACCATCTCAACCCTTAGCTTCATATTTATAAGATTCTTAAGATCCTAATGATGACAACTTTGAAATTAATAAGGAAAACTCTAAATGTGTCCTTTAGGGACTAAAAAGGCAAGGTAATAGTATGATGGGGAACCTATAGAAATTAATATGTCCCTATCCCATAAACCTATTAAATGGCATAATAATTAGTTTTGAATTATCTCCATCTTATCAGTTATATTATTATATTATATTAGGTACATTATGTCTATAGTGGAGTGTCATACTATAGCATTACTATACTATGAGTCCATTACTACCCTATGTATAGAGCACTATTTTTGTACTGTGTATGCTAATGGTGGGGTTAAATATTCTCTTTAATACATTAGTTTCATTATTATATGGTTTGTCTGTTTGTTTCTTCCTCTACTTATTTAAACAAAGTGGAAGGAACTTTGTAAGAAAGATCCAGAAATAAGAATAGCTTATTCTCTTTAGATTTTTCTTTCAAGACTCTTTCCTCCTTAAAACATGAGTTTTCAATAATCTTACCACCATTACATAGAAATATGAATGTTTTTTGCACTTACCTCAATAAGAGGATCTTGTATATAAGAAAGTATTGTACTAAAAGATTCAATTAAGCTTTAATTTATAATATGGAATTTACAATTTTAGGTCTCTAAAAGGCAAGTTGTAAGAGTTTGATACCTGTTAAGAGTTGAGGGATTTCTTGGTATATCTCTAAGCTCTCATATAAGGTGTATAGGTTGGAAACCTTCTACACTCACTGGGCTACTAGTTCTAAGATTCAGAGATTAGAAGATCATATGATCACTTCCACTAAACATGGTTGAGGCGTAACAATACCACATACTCTTATGATATCAGAGCTAATCCTTTAAGTAACAGAGGTAAGATTATTAATTATCAGAGTTAGTAAGGAGAGTTTTATCTAACCATGAGTTATCTTTCTTCATCTGTGATTATTAAATTTATTGGTCTTTCTTATACTCTCTTTTTTACTCATCTTCCTTCTTTTGTAAAGAAAACTCTTCCTAATAAATTGAAAATCTCATTGAAATAACTCATCTCTCAAAAGATACTATACTCAAATCGCTTTACTTAATCCCTATTGTCTTTACCATCGAACATGATCCTTATAAAGTATTAGTTCTCTTATCACTATTTAATGACCCAGGTATAAGAAAATGATCCAAAGTTCTAAGCTAAATCAATATAGTCTTTAGACTACTTTTACATAACAATATGTTATACTAAAGTTCTAATATAAATTAATTCCTCTGTAGCAAAATGAAGGCTATATGCATCTTCATATGGAGTATATGGTTTAATTTTAACTTTACAAGGAAGAAATGCCATCTTAGCTATTGTCTGGATTTCTCTTTTAGACATAGCTTATACAAAGTACCAAAATGTCATTATCGATACTCTTCTAACCACTCTCAACAACGAAAGTGTCATATTGACTATTGTACTAGATTTCAATATAAATCTGAATGATCCAATGCTTTTTACTCAGTTAAAAGTCTAAATTCAAAATTTTGAGACATAATAAGATCTTATAGCCATTATAGCTATCCTCTATCATCAAATTAGTTACCGTTTCCAAAACTATACTCTGAATTTACATTTTCCTAATTCTACCATTGATGCTCTATATATGGTAACAAAAAGTTCTCATGATGAGATCATTATTAATCAAATTTTGAGATAGATATTGACTAAAGAACCTAGTAGAAATCATGCCTCGTAAATGCATAATCAATTATGAAAGAGAATTCCATGCTTTTCATTACCACTCAATCCATACAATAACTCATCCAGTCCTTAGTAGTATTAAGGATGGCACTACAAAATTGATTTTCAAAAACCCAAGATATGAGAATCTTGATCCTCCCAAACCCTTTAGTCAAATTATTATGATTACTCTAGCTTTCTTTCTTAAAGAGAGCAAAAGTGATCCTCCAATAAACTCTTTTTATCCAAATAGGACTTATTTTCACGTTAGCCATATGAATGGTTGTTTCCTTTAGGATACTAAGCTATCCATAAGTGATATTGACTATAGATGTTGGAAATATGATGATTCTAACAATGATTGTTAGTCCTAATGGTACCTAAGAAAGGGTGAGTTAGGTGATAAAATCCTTTTGTAAATCACAAATACTTTATCTAAATTACAGAATGATAAATACAAATTATTAGAGTACATAAATAAGATGAAGTAAATTCATAAAAATAATAAAAATAAGAAAGAAATATACAACCAATTTAGATTAAAACTTATTTAACTATAAGATTCTTTTGTAGCTTAAAGATAACCTTCTCTCGTTTCTTTTCTAAGGTTTAAGAATAACCTTACCAAAACACACTAAAAAGGGTTTCACTCAAGAATCACTTTAATATGTTATAAAGAAGAGCTATTAAAACTCAATAGATACAACAATATATGATGAAGAGACAACTCTCACTCAATTTCACACACTAACACAAAAGAGCTTAATAAACTTCTTAGAATTCCCAGATGACTTAGAAACCTTCTATATCTTCTCCTCCTACTAATTACTAATATTTATACCTTTAATCATTATTAATTAGTCGTTACTATAAATCTCCAACGTTCATTTGTAAAATATGACCGTTTCTAATATTTCGCTTTGTAATCACTTAATTCAGTCGACCGATTAGGGATGTTCAATCGACTGGCCTTACAGTCTCATTCATTCTATCTACCGATTCTCCAGATGTGGTTGACTGATAGTCATTCAGTTGACTATTTCTTTTTAATTGATAGCAACTAAATCTTTAAGTAGTACAAGTCTTTGCTTCGTATATACTTCTTCATATTAAGCTCCAACTCTAAATGTGTTTGAACTTCTTCTAAGATACCTACCTTTACAATACACTTAAAACACGACATTTGTGATAAAGATGGTTTTTCATTATCAAAATAAAGTGAAACCTCCTTAGTTCAACAATTTTCCCCTTTTGTTGATGAAAAAACTATGTAATATTATGACTAGTAAGCTTAAACTCCCCTTAAATCAAATGAGATTAATTTTAATTTTAACTCCCTCTTAATTCAAGATTGATTAAAAGATGAATAGTAAGTACAAAAAAACATAATATCATATGCTTTTTCTCCTTTTTAAAATCAACATAAAAGGTATAAACATTTGAATAAATAAAATGTAACAAGATATGCATCACAATAAGTGACCATCTATCATACCAATTTCTCTTAGAAATCAATGCTTCTTTATCATTCATAAATCCTATAGTTTGGCAAATGATGGGTTGATCTATACTCTCAGTCAAACACATTTCTAGCATACATCTCTTGAATAGTTGAAATACAAAGATAACGTTATGAAAATTCTCATAATGTTTCTCTGTTATCTTAATAATTTTCCTAAATATAACCTTTTTCTTATGTGCACTTCATTAGGTCCATATTCGGAAGAATTTGTTTTAGGAGAACCTAGAATGCCAGACATTTATAACCCATAAATTATCACAGGCCTAGCCTTAGGCTTAATCTCTAAAGGACTATTCTAACCCTTCGACTTATATTTCTAAGATTCTCAATATCTTAATGACGATAACTTTGAAATTAATGAGAACATTTAACATGTACTTTTGAGACTATAAAAGCAAGGTGATAGCTCAGATAAGGAACCTCTAGAAATAAATATGTCCCATTTCTTGAACTTATTCAATGGCATAATAATTAGTTTTCAGATGTCTCTATCAGATGTCTTTATCTTATCAACTGTATTATTATACTATAGAGGTATATTATATTCGTATTAGAGTGTCATATTATTGTATTATTGTACTACAAGTCCACTATTGCACTATATATGGAGCATTATATCTATATTATGTATTCTGATAGTAGGGTGGCATGTTTTCTTTAATATGTTAGTTGCATTATTGTATGGTTTGACTATCTATATCTTCATTTACTTATTTAAGTAAAATAAGATGAACTTTATAATAAAAAAACTAGAAATAATAATAGCTTATTTTCTCTATGGGTTTTTCCTTCTAAGACTTTATCCTCCTAAAATCTTTGAGTTGTCGACAATCTTATCTCTATCATTAAGAGATTTGAGTATACTCTGCACTTACTTCAATAAGAGGATTTTGTCCATCAGAAAGTAATAGACCAAAAGATCATGTTGAGCTTGAATGTATGTCATGGAATTAAATAGTTTAGGTCTTTAAAAGGTAGGCCTTGATAGCTTGATGCCCATTAAGAGTTAAAGGGTTTGTTTATCTCGACTTACATACTTGAGATCAAGCTATATATTTTTTGTTATATCTCCAAGCTCTCCTATAACCTCTACACGTGTTATGGATTAGATGTTTAGGGATTAGATCATTTCCAATCTCTACACTTGTTAGGCTACTACCCTAAGGTTTAGGGATTAGAAGATTTTATGATAATTTCCTATTGAACCACGGGTTGGTTCCACCTTTATTTTGATGATGACAAAGTGTTTTTACTAATATGTTTGTAGAGTTTGTTGTGTTTGTTTAGTATTTGGAGTGTATGTGATGTATAAGTAATTAAGTTGGTAATTCAGTAAAATTTGTAGGACTTATGTAAGTCATAGAATAATATTTTTAGATAAAGATTATGTAAATTGAAGTTGTATGAATTGATTAAGTATATAGATAAAGTGAATGAAATTGTTTAGATTATTGTGTTAAGGAAAT
>JAOXYD010206461.1:0-21011 GCA_028565735.1 Pinacopodium congolense
TAGGTTGCTGACATTAATGTTGTCATCTTGTACAACTAAGAACATTTTAGTGTTTTGCTAGTAAAAATGATGAAGTGCATTGCTCAATTAAATAGGTAAAATTTTGAGTTTAATGTAATTGAATCAATTTATCTTTTTAAACAGTCTTAAAATATCTTATAAAACTTGTGTGCAGTGGTTTTGAAATAAAAGGAACAAGTTTGGAATGCTTTTAATTGGTTTTAAACTGATTTAAAACCAAAATTTTTAAGAATGCACTAAATTAGTCATAAACCAAGACATTTTATGTTTTTTATCTTAATTATCATGTTTTGGTATTCAAATTAACTTAGGAAATGATTTACAATTTTTTAAATTGAATTAGAATTGCAAGAAATGATTTTCAAATGTTTTTTAGGCATGTTTTATGTTTTGAAAATATCTAGAATTTGGTTCTATAACAAACTAGTCAACTAGTGTTTTTTTAAACAAAGTAATGGTTAACCAATACTAGTCAATGGGCTTCATTAACTGATCAACTAATTACGTTAAATTGCCATTCAACTAGTTTTAGAGCTTTAATTTTCAATCGTTTTCCAACATCCTAATGGCTATTAAACATATCTAACAATTATATTTGGTTCTTAATACCATAAATAAGATTTGTGTAGCAATTGTTTGGATCATTATGTAATATTGTTTAAGTTTTAAGGTTACAAAGTCATCTATACAAGTTGTTAGTTTCATCTTCATCACTCTTCATCTTTCACTCATCAAATCTAATTTTTATGTTACCAATCCATCATATTCCAATTTTTTAAGATTTTAAGTGGTTTATTAATCACTTTTGTTTCATTTTTGAAAGCCTAAGAGCCCTCAATTTATTAAGGTTAGAGTGAAACACCTTTAAAAATTGTATTTTGTTACTTCAAAAAGTTGTTTTTCTTATTGTTGGGTTATTTAATCTTGTAAAGTCTCTTTTTTTGTCTTAAAAAGATTTGTTAAAGGTTCCTCTTTACTAAAAAGATTTGTTAAAGGTTCATCTTTGCATGCCAAAAAGAAGATGTGGGTTATTAAGCGTTACTTTTCGCCTAAGGAAGAAGATTATACTTATTATTTTATTTTAGTAAAAACTCCAAGATCAAGTGTGTTGGGAGATGAGTAGGCTAAAGTGGGTTACCCGAATCTCTACAATATTCTTATATATACTTTCTTCCTTGAAATCTTTAATTTATTACGTTGTTGATTAGTATTTACATTTTGATTATTTTAGCATATACATTGTCATATCATTTGAAGCTAAATTTTAGTGTAGGGGATGCATTTCGTTAGAATTAGTTTAGTTAGCCTAGTTTGATTAATTTAGAAATTTTTAGTACACGTAATTCATCTCCCCCATCTTGAATGCCTTTAGGATTTACAATAGTAATATGAATTGAAATTAAATGAATTTCAAAAGTAAAGATTTAAGGGAATATAAGTGTAAATTAAATTATAGTTTGATCCACAATTCATACATAAATCCTCTCTCTAACTCCTTGTTGAAAATTTTATTATTAAATCTTCATTTCATAGCCACTTCTCTTTTTTTGCAAGGACAAGAGTAACTCTTACAATATTTTTTATCTTACAATCACATTACCCCAAAAATAAACTTTAAAAATATCACTTCTTAACCAAGCCAGAATGTTTAAAAGGGCCTCAACATGGTAAATTATACTATAAATTTTCATAAAACACACCAAAACTAACCAAAAATGTCACTGAAATGATTTCATAACTCACTTTGATATTTTACAACACTTATTAATGCAAAACACTCATCTAATATACCTATTTATAGGTAAATTTTGGCCTACCACCTATTTATAGTCATTAAGATTCATTAAATTTTATTTATTTCATTTTCTACTGTTGACACTAGTCACTACTATCTAATTTTATTGACTATATGGATCTAAGAGGAGGGTGAATTAGGGGCTTTAAAATTTATCCTCTAAGTTATTAGTCTGAAGTTCACCAATCTCTTTTAACTATAAAGTTTAAATAGTTTTCTAAATTCACCAAATTCTCTAAATTCTGTAGAAGCTAAATATTTGATAAACAATATAAACATTTAAATAAATTAAATAACTTATAAATTAATGCTTGAATTTAAAATAGTAAGGGAAAAGATAACAAAAACAATTTATAGTGGTTCGGAGATATCCACCTTCTCTTACGTCCGCTTCCCAACAACCTTGTCGAGAATTTTACTATAATAATCACAAGTACAAAGTTAGTAGTACAAATTCTTTTTTAAGGCTCAAGGATAAATTTCTCGCTTATTTTTCATTGTGCTCAAGAATAATGTCTCACAACACTCTTCTTTTTCAAGACTCAAGGATAATCATCTAAAAAAATTCACTCTTAATAATTTTAACTCCCCACAATAATCTTTTTGACACTTCTCATAAATACCTATAAAATATATCACTCTTTGACTCACTAAGGTTTTTAGGGGATCACATTATACTTAAAAAATGAATGAAACGATATGTTTACAACTTATCAAAAACCCATACACAAATTGACTAAAAAATCACAATCAAAACTTACAAATATTTAATCTCTTTGTAATAATGTTTCATAAAATTCTTGGATGAAAATAATGCACATAAAATACCTATTTGTAGTGTTTTTTAGTCCTACTAGAAATTAGTGAATGTTGTCCAATGTTCCAATGTTTTAAAACCACTTTATCCTTGCACATCTGACCGTTATTACCTAACTTTTTCCTCAACTAATTGACTTGTACCTTGTGTTAGTCAACTAATCACAAGTCAATCAACAACCTCTACTAATAAACAAGTCTTTGGTTGATTAGTGCACCTAAATGGTTATCCCACTATAGAGAAAAGACAACAAGTAAGAGCATAGTTAAAAGCATAATTATTTTTTAAGGCAATAGAATTCATATCGTTATATAATGTGGCACTACTATAGATGTAAGGCAACAAAATATCTTGATTAGGCAACGAAATAAATGTCGTTACTTAAAGTTTTAACTAAGGTGATATAACAGTTTCAAACTATAGCAATAATGTTGAATAGATATAATAATATTTTGAGTCTTTATAAGAAAATAAATTAATTTTTTTTAGGTAACAATATCTGCTAATAAAAGAAATAGTTTATCCTTTTATTAGAAAACATATGTTAATGGAAAAGTAAATCCTATCATTGAGCAGTCAAAATTTATACATAAGAACCATTGATCAAAACTGAATAAGAAGGAGTTAAAGTGCTTTCTTTGATCCATTGAATAAAAAAAACCCTAAAACATGAAGTACATTAAATAAAAAATCCAAGTTAATGGAGTCATAAGCTTTTTTAAGGTTAATTTTAAAAGCGCACCTTTGGTGAACATTGTTAAGATATAAGAAGGATTTAAGGTGAATTCTTAGATCCATTAAATAAAAATAAACATGAAGAAAATTAAATAAAAAATCCAAGTGAATGGAGTCATAAGCTTTTTTAAGGTCAATTTTAAAAGCGTACCTTTGATGACCATTGTTAAGATGTAAGAAGGAGTTAAAGTGCATTCTTTGATCCATTGAATAAAAATAGGAGGAAATCCTAAAAAATGAAGAACATTAAATAAAAAATCCAAGCGAATGGATTCATAAGCTTTTTTAAGGTTAATTTTAAAAGCACATCTTTGGTGACCATTGTTAAAATGGTAGTTCTGTAATTCTGGTTTAAGAGAAGGAGATCCGTTATTTCCCTATCTATTCATTCTCTGTATGGAGGTGTTCACTAGGATTCTAGACTCTTCCATTACTCTAAATAGTCTTTTTAAATTTCATTAGAGATGTTTCAAGCTTAATCTCTCGTACCTTTTATTTAGGGATGATTTCCTCCTCTTTTGTCATGTTGATGCAGGTTCTATGAAATTGATTTTAGAAGCTCTCCATTAGTTTTCCCAATTTTCTGGTCTAGATACGAATTTGCTAAAAAGTTAGAATTTTTTTATCTCCAAATCAAAATGGTTTTAACCTTAATTTGCATAACTTGACAAGCTTTCTGAAAGGTGACTTACCTATAAGTAAATCTACTAAATGCCAAGTACTATTACATCTAGAGTAGTTCCAACTAGGATGAGATAGAGCTTCGTAAACAATTTTACATAAGGATATAAATTCAAGGGAAGCAATAAAAGAATATGAAGAAGATGAAAATTGATCATAGGACATAAAATCTAAGGTAGGATAAGTAAATTAGAGTTTAACTTTATGAAGGGAAATCGGAAGGTTGAGACTAGTAGTTGTTAGACTTGATGTTAAAGAACATACTAGAGTTAGACTTGTAATGAAAGCTATCGTCTTCTGGAGTATACATGTCTATTAGGTGGTGGCGGCGAGGTTAGGGGAGGTGATGTGCTGGGAATATTTAAAAGCTAGTATCTAATATGATACACTAAAAAGTCATTCTTCTCCCCCTAATTATTAGGACTAAAAGTTGTAAAAAAGAAAACAATTTGTTCTATAAAAAGTAACATCAACAGACACGAGATATTTATTGAGACTAGGACAATAACACCTATACCCTTTTTAGAGGTAAGGGTAAACCAAAAAGATATATTTAACAGATTTGGGATCTAATTTAGTACATTAAGGACGGACATTATGAGCAAAGTAAGTACTCTTAAATATGCGGGCTCAATGGAAAATAAGGACTTGGTAGGAAAAAGGATATCTCAAAAAGATTTCTTTTTTTCAGCTTTACTATTTTAAGACGATGTATCAACGCATTAGGATTGGTGAAGGGTGCCCAGTTTGGTCATATAAGTCCAAAAGGAATGAAAAAAAATATTCTTTGGCATTTACACTTCTCAAGATATGTAAGTAGACATTAAATTGTTTTTTAACATTAATATAAAAAGTAGTAAAATGAGAAAGCTAAGTCATTTGAGAATAATCATCAATAAAATTTACAAAATACTAAAACCCAGATTTAAATGCAATAGGACAAGGACACCACACGTTTGTATAGACTATCTCAAAGGAAAAAATAGCTCTTTTACTGATGCGAGAAACATAAGACATATGATGGTATTTTGAAAACTGACATGACTCATAATCTAAAGAGGACATGTTGTGGAAGTTGGAACACAACTTTTTTAATGAGGATAAGGAAGGAAGTTTTAATTGAGAATGTACTTTAAAAGGAAATAGGACAATTGAGCTTGCAATAAATTGGGTACCTTAACTTGAGTGTCCAAAATGTAAAGACCTCTTTCCACATTTCCATTATCGATAATCTTCTTCCTCATAATATCTTAAAAGAGGTAGTAATTAGGGAAAAAAAAAAGGACATAATAATTGTGAGCATGAATAATTCAACTGATAGACATTAAATTAGGAGAAAATACTGGAATGTTTAAGACATGAAATAAAGGAAGCAATAATGCAGGATGAACACTATTAGAATCACTAACAGGTATTCTAGAACCATCTTCTAAAGTTACTATGGCTAAAGTTATGCATGGATTAAAGGTGGTTAGGAGAGTGGGATTATTTGGCATATGTTCATTAACACCTTAATTAATGACCCACGGTAAGGAGAAAAAGAGGCATATGGATGGGTTATCTAACTCGACAATAACAGTGATAAGTTAAAATGAATTCTTCAATGCTTTTTGGTACTAAAGGAACTTAATGAACTTATATGCAGATATTGTTGTTGTTTGTTTAGATGGATTAGATGTTGTAACGTTTGATAAGTATGTTCTTTGATTTTTTTTTTCCAACTTTTGACATGATTATTTAGTATGGTTTAACTCATGGAAATAGTGGCATTTAACTTCCCCTAAATCATAATTCCAAAGGTTTGAATCCCTACTTTGTTTTGATTTTTTTTAAGGAACATTACAAGTCCTAATCAACAAATAAGAGCACTGATCGCACAAATGAAATAACCCCAATATCTATATAAAGAACCCTGGAAAACACCTTATGCAGAGTTAAAATCTTAACACTAGAGAGAATTTATGACTTTATAATCTCAAATTGTAAGTTCAAACCTGTCAAAAAAATTCATGACAGTCATATTCTCCCTTTAAGCTTTTTGTACCTTAATATCAAGACTAAAAGGTAGGAGGACATGTAGTTCTTCATAACTACTCTTAAAATTTATAAAGTATGTCTAAAGAGACAACTCATTCTATTTAGCATGATAAAATCCTTTTCAAACTCCATACATACAGGTGAGATTTTCTTTTTCAAAATATAATTTTTTTAAATATTCTATTAATTATTTAATATACTCCCAGTGATTAATGAGACTTACAACTTTATTATTAATAAATTTTCAAATTTATAGGAATAACGGAGCATCATCGCGTAACCATTCTTTACGATTGTGGCCCACTAGAGTTTCATTGTTGTTAGTCGTTTATCAAGGTCAATTTATCCAAATTAATTACCAATTTTAATCAATTAAAGCACACTTTTCCTTTAACAATTTTAAACCAACATTTCGACCAGTATATTGATCACAAGTAATATAGTAGAATATTTAAGATTTGAATTATCATTTCCACAAGGATTCCAAATTAAAAGTACTAAGTTAATTAGATCAAAATCATCTAGAGAGGCCAAATCAAATGAAATTACTAACTAAAGTTGTCAAATTAACTTTAAAATGTCAAGTTATGCAAAGATGACTAATTTTGAGTTTAAGGATTACCTAATGGATTAAATGGCTAAGGAATTAGTTTTCAATGATATAAATGGATTATTTAAGGAATTAGAGGCTTGTCCTAGGGCCACGTCACTCAATCAAAACAATGTTATGGTTCAGACAATGATTTTTCTATAATTAACTTAGTTGAAGCTTGGTCATTCATTAATTTTAAGCATTAGGCTTAAAGTTTAAAAAGCCTAACTTTCAAAAAATCCAATTTTTAGATTATAACCCTCAAGATAAATCAAAGTTTGGTCATTCAATGATTTAAATCAGGTTATTTTACCAATGATCCAATAAATTAGGTAAATTTCTCAAATCCTAAGTTTTATGTTAACTTTATTCTAAGTGATCAAGTTAGAATAATCATTAATATCTTTATTTAAACAAAAGATAGCCTTCAATCATACATGGAATCATATTCAGAACATATTTAGATCATTTACTAGCCATTCCCCAATCAAGAATTAAATCAGCCACTCATTTAAATTAAATAACAAAACATATTCATCACATTCTTGAACATATAAAAACAAAAAGTGAATTTCTAAATAAAAATAGGTTTAGCATGTACAAAAAATAGCTACAAACACATTTACAAATCTAAATCACATTTCTAAATAATTATAATCCCCAAATACAAGATTAAATATGCAAAACAAGATCAGAAAAAAATGAAGAACAAAAGAAATAAGCCCTAAAACTAGAGAGGATTTGAATTTCTAGTTTAAAAACATGTTTTCCGTTTCTTCTCTCTTGTTTTTGGCTTCAGAACCTTACTATATATGTCTGGAGCAAGTTGGAGGCAAGTTTCACAAGTTACAGTCAATCAAATGAGGATATCACGATAGATATTTAAATAGCACTTCAAATGAACCTTAACGGTCTCGTTATACCCCCACCGTTTAGGTCCTAAAAAGGCCTGGAACGTGGATCTGCTTAGGGCCGTTGTTTTACTCCTGTTTTTGCTCCAATCTTCATATTTTTCTTGATTTTCACTTCAATTGGGGTGTAATATGAAAATTAAAAAATTTAAAACATAAATTAAACAATTAAGCATCAAAATAAGAGTGAATTAAACATCAAAACATTATGAAAATCAATAAGAAATAAACCCCTACCAATTATCCCACACTTAAACATTTTCTTGTCCTCAAGTAAGTCAATCCATCATCAGTTTCAAAATAACATATGATCATAGGAAAATGATTCAATTCACAATACTATTGAAGAGAATTCCTTAATCCTTCAATCAATATGACCAATTAAGAGATTATAAAACTTATAATCAAATTAAGTCATAAATGAAATTAAACCACTTTATGCTTCTTCAATTTCGACATAAGTCACAAGATTCAATTCCAATGAAAAATGAATCTAATCCAAGAAAAAAGTATCATCACTTTAAACAAATTCACATCTTAAGTCATTTAAGCACCAATATATAAACAATAATGTGATCTTAGCCTGGTTGAGAGGTCATTCAATCTTTTGACTTGCAAATGAATATTTTGTTGTGAGCATCTATGGTTACTCAATTGAATCACCTTATATCAACTGGCTACTAACATTACTCTTTAACTTCAACTAATTAATTCAAAGCCAGTAGAGTGAATGACCACTTGCTCACTTTTTACTTTTTAAGCACACTTTTCTATCATCTTTTCTTTTTTTCTTTTTTTATTTTTATTTTTGCAAAATTCTAAATTTAATTTTAAACATAATGATGAAAATTTTTAAAATATGGAACAATTTTCTAAGAAATATTCATTTTAGAAATGGAATGTCATGATATTTAATAGGTATCCACTATCCAAAACATGAAGCAATTTAAAATCAATTTGATCATGATTTGTCACAATTAAAGGAATAGCATCTTAATTTGTCAAAATAATCAAAATCAAAAGGAAAAATGTTTAACGATATGAATCAAAGAGAAAAAAAAAGTTTCCATAAATTATAGATTATTTTGAAGAAGATGATATCATGAAATACTATAGGACAAGTAAAGCAAGCGTGAAATCATGATATCCCTCCCATACACTTAAAGTGAACATTGGTCCCCAATGTTCATAGAACCAAGAATAAAAAGCACCTGGGTAATAAGATCAATTGATGATCTATTGAAGTGAACATTAAAACTATATCATTGACATCAACAAACTAGAAATTATTAATAGAAAATCAGAGCACAAGTACCATATACACAAAAAAAATGCTTCATGTATAGATATACACTGTCACAGTCCAAAAAGGGAACATATACATTTGAAGCCAAAAGACATAAGAAAAGTAACCAAAAATAAATAAATCAAAAATAAAATATATAGGGCAACAAAAGAATAAAATCCCTATCTAAAAATAGTAGACAAAAAGAGTATAAACATAACACCATCTAGCTTGGTGGTGGAAAAGGATCTCTAATATAATCCCAAAGAACATCTAACTACTTATGCATACTGTCAAAGCTTAAGAGCAGGATGCCCCATAATATAAGAAGGCTGGTAATAATAGAAAAAGGAATTAAGCTGTAAAAATGGTACCAAAAGATAGATAATCCAATTTTGAATGTGGCTGTACCAAAATCTATGAAAAATAACCCCTAAAATGATAAGAAAATTGAAATTTTTAAAAGGGGTTGCATGAACAATACTTGCATTATTTTAAAGAATTTCTGGAAAGATTTGGAGTTTATTTAGGAGATTTGAAGGCAAATTTAGTAAAACACTAAAAATGTGACAAAAGAGCCATAAAACACGATTTTTAGAGGAGAAATAAGGTTGAAATGGATGATTTAGGGTTTAGGAGGGAGAGGAGGAAGAAGATGATGAATAGGAACAAAACTACATCGTTTTTTTTTTTAACAGAGGACTTAAACAATGATGTTTGGGGAGTTAAATGGCACTGTTTAAGTACTGTTGTTTAGCTTCCCATATACACTTAAATGGTGGCTTTTTACAGTTTTGCCCCACTGTTGATACCTCTTTATTTTACTTTTACAAAATGCTCATAAATACGAATTTTTAACATAAAAATGCATCTCTTTAACTCTAATTCAATCCTTAATAATGCTAAGAGGATTATAAATTAAATTTGTTCAAGGATAGACTTCAAAAACACTAAAAACTACAGAAAAAAATCTAAGGGGATGAAATTCTAAAGAAAGCTAAACTAGACCTAAAGGAAACAACTTATGAGATTTTAAAATACTTAGATAAAACACTTCAAAAACAACTTAAATAACCCTAAAGGAACCTAAGAAGAAATAAAATTAAACTTAATAAAAATATATTAAATAAGTTATGAAAAAATAAAATTGACTAAATGATTTAACAAAACAAAAGAAAAGAAACTTAAAATAACTAAAGCTTTAAAAACTTAATTAAAAACACACTAAAATAAAATCAAACTAAGCATACTAAAGCCAAAAGGAATTCAAACTAAAAAAAGCCAATTTAATAAGCATAAAAAAATAACAAAAGACTATAAAATTAATTCCAAATAACATACCAACTATAAACTAAACAAACAAACAAAAATAAAAGCTCACACAAATACTTAGATAATTAAAAGATTAAATTAAACCTAGTGAGGGTCTAAAAGTAAGATAGTTTCAAGTGATTCTTCAGCTCGACTAGGTAAATATAACTTGACCCTTTATCCATTGACTTTAAAAGAAGAATTACCATTAGAAACCTTAATGATACCATATGGATTGACACTAACCACTAGTCCATCAGGATTGAAATTTCCCAATACAAATTTTTCATCACAAATTATAAATCAAAACTTTTTCACCACTCTTAAACTCGTGAGGAATAATGTTCTTGTCATGCCATTTCTTGATTCTTTCCTTATAAACCTTTCAATTATCATAGGTATAAAGGTAAAATTCGTCAAACTCATTTAATTATAATAAATTTGCCTACCAATTTTCTTTGAGTAAAAATTTAAGAAATTTCTTTCCCAAACTCTAACTAAAATAGCAAATCATAAGGCTTACTATAAATCAATCGATATGGAGACATGCCAATGGGTGTCCTATATGCAATGCGATATGCCCATAATGTATCATCAAATTTTAAAGACCAATCTTTCCTTGATGAACTAATGGTCTTTTCCAAAATTCTTTTAATATCGTGATTAGAAATTTCAACCTAATCGTTAACCTATGGATAATAAGGAGTTGCAGTATTATGAGTTACATCATATTTATATAGGAGAGAATCAAATTACTTATTGTAGAAGTGTGATAATCAATCACTAATATTCGCTCTCGGTGTACCAAGTCATGTACAAATATTTTTCTTCAAACATTTAACCACACCTCCCGCATCATTAGTAGACAAAATCATTACTTCAACCTATTTACTTACATAATCAACTGCAACTAAAATATATTGATTGGCATATGATTTGAGGAAGGGTCATGAAATTTATACCACTATTAAGGGTCAAATTGATTAAACTTTTATTGACTATTGCTTGAATTATAACCCTAATTTAATGCTTAAATGTCAAATTTATGTTGTATAATGTTTAATTTGTAGATGGTTGAGCAAAATTGATGATTGGTGCAAAATTGATGCAAAAATAAAGCATTTTAGACCATCAGAGACCCATGTTGAATGATTAGAGACTTACACTGAAGAAGTCAACAAAAGATAGTTAACAGTGGTTGAATAGTCCTTAAACAGGGTTGTTGTTAAAATTGAGGAAAAAATGGAATATTCTGGACCATCAACGTGGTTTTGGAAGGATTAGAGACTCACGTTGATGAAGTCAACAAAAGACAATCAACAACGGATGAACCGTCCTTAAAAGACACTATTGCTCTTTGAGTCAAACTATTTTTGATTGAGTAGACAAACAAATCAACCACCAAATATCCAATATTTCGATTGAGGCATGTTCATCATTAATTCTTTTATATGGAAGTATTAAGTGGACACGTGTTGGAGATATAAAAGAGGGAAAAAGAACATAAACATGCATGGAATCATTAAGAAATCATATATGAACTTAGAGAGAAATTATCTAGTTTCTCTCTACTTTGTTCTTAGAATTCCTTAGCTTCTCGAGTTTTAAGTTGCTTTCTACTTTACTACTTGTTTGAGCTTGTTGTTAAGACTCAAATCTAAGCCTGAAACTATCATAAGTGGGTTTTCTAACTCAAATTATTACAATATTAGCTCTATTTTTCATATTAATCAAAGTTCTTGTTATTAATCTTATCATCTATATGATCTTTGAATTTGTACATCTTCAGTCAGATCCAAAGTTGTACTGGAGTTCAAATCATGTTGAGGAGTTTAGGAACCTTCCAAGAGCTTTTCTCGATTGTTTTGTAACTTCTAAAATCGTTATTCAAACTCTTATTTTTGGATTTGTCAAAATATGTTGCTTAAGTTGCATGTTTTATATACTTTGATCAATATGTGTGGCTGATTCATTTTTCAGCTAAGGATTGTTTTATAAATGATTTAAGGGAGTTTGAAAGCATGATTAAGGCCTAATTTTTGTTTATTAAAGGTCTTAATGTTTTTTTTACGCTGATCGCTTGAAATTAGAGTAAAAGATAATCTAGGATTCTAGAAATCAACTTAGGTTGTTATAAAAATCAATAAACAATAAAAATCAATTAATAAATGACCAAACTTTGATTATTTGTTAAGGTTAAGAGTTCTAGATTAATTTTCTAGAAGTCATCTTCTTGAAATCAAAGCCTATTAACTTAATTTAATTCATGATTAAACTTTAAATTTAGATTAATAGAGAAAAGGCAAAGTCTTAACCATAAGTTTGTCTTGAAAATGTGAAGGAACTTTAAATTAGTCCTTAAATTTGTTAAAAGCTCAATTAAATCATTAATCACCTAATCCTTAGCTATTTTCCACACTTTAGTATTTTTTTTAAATTTATGAAAGCAATTTTTAAGTCATTTTACATTATTTGAAACAAGGTAGATTAAATTAGCAATTTCCATCTTGTTAATCACTTAATTGGAATTTCCTAGATAATTATAATCTAATTAACATAGCAATTATAATCTATCCCTATTATATCAACATTTGGGGTTTTAAAAACACCATTACATTACCCCAATTATATTACTTCTTCGATAGGTGCACTTGCCATTCACGTTGGTTAAATCAAAGTAAAAATTGTTCAGAATTCTAAGCCACCTAACCAACATAATAGTTGCTCTAGGAAAATTTGGTTTCAATTACTTTGGGATTTATTTATATTGTTTTCCTTATTTTTCTGAATTTTTGTGCATTTATTTGCTATTTTACTATTGAGTGTGATTTTATTTCTTTTTGTTATCATATTTGTGATCTTAGCTTATTTAGTTAGTATTTTATTTAGTTTAGTTATATTCTTTTATTTTGTATGTATACTTGGGGTCAAAATCTTGAGCATTTAGACTTAGATCCAAAGTTAGAGCATACAATGTGTATGAAAAAGAAAGAATCATGAGCTACCACGTCTGATCTGTTAGAAGTAGAGACATTTAATGACACCGAATCTAGACCTATAGAAATGGATCCCTAGGAACATAATATTGTAAGACCTCAACAATAACCTAGAGAACCAATTATGACGAACTTCGCAATGGAACCGAGGTAGACCTATAGCTAGCATTGTCTGACCTAAAATCATTGTCAATAACTTTGAAATCCTAAACTTTTAGAAGATCCTAATGAACACTAAAAAAATTTTCTAGAGTCTTACGATCTTTTTAAAAGCAATAGGTCTCCAATGATGCAGTTAGGCTTAGGCTTTTCCCTTTTTCCCTTAGAGATAAAGCTAAAGCTTAGCTATCCACACTTCAACCTACATCCATTACTATATGGGATGATTTAATTAAGCAATTCTTAGCTAAATTTTTCCTACCTACCAAGGTAGCAAAGATTAAAACTAAGATTAACTCATTTGTGCAATATGAGAATAAAATTATATACAAGGCTTGAGAGAGATTTAGAGAGATTCTCACTAAGTGTCCTAGCCATGGATTCAACACATGGCAGTGAGTGGACATTTTCAACACTTGTCTTACACCTTCAACACGTAGCACCATTGATGCTATAGCTGGAGGTAATTTTATGAAGAGGACTCTGACTGAAGCTTATAATCTGATTAAGGAATTGGCTACAAATATTTTTCAGTATAATTTCGAACTCCTTCCAAGGAAACAATATGGTGTTCATGCAATTAATGATACAGTAGTTCTTGTTGCTCAAATGGAAGTATTAAATAAGAAGTTGGATAGACTTGTGAGTGGAGCTGGGAGTAGTAATTATAGAGTTGAGTGTAAAAGTTGTAGTAGTACATCTCATTCATCATTAGAATGTCAAGAAGGTTGTCCTTTTGTCTGAGAGCTAGAACAAGCTCAATTTGTAAGCAATTTCAATAAGCCAAGAGGAAACCCTTATTCAAACATTTATAATCCTTGTTGAAGGAACCCCCTAAAATTTTTATGGAGCAACAATCAAAACTACCAACAAGCACCTCAAGTCAACCCTCAAAGACCACCCCTACCTGGCTTTAAAGCCAATCAATCTCTAATACAGTCTCCTAGTTTTGAAGAGATAGATTTTAAATCTAGTTTTGAAGAGACAGTTCTTAAGTACATACAATATAATAAGTCAAGGATGCAAAACCATAAGGTTTTAATTAAGAATTTGGAGACTCAAGTAGGGAAAATTGCATAACTCTTACATGAGAGGCTACCTGGTAAGCTACATAACACTATAGAAGCCAATCCTCGAGAGCATAGTAAGGCAATTATCCTGAGGAGTGGAAAAGAGGTTAAGAATGAACTAGTGAAGTTAGAAGAGAAAGGAAATCAATTATTAGTAGAGGAAAAAGCGAAAGAAAAAAAAAGAGAATATGACAGAAGAGAGAGAGTCAAAGAAGAAGAAGAGAAGAAGAAAGGAAAGGAAGATAAGGGTGAAAGCTCTAAAAAGCCACCTAGGTTATTTGCTGATCCAAATGTGCAACATCACAAACCTAGGATTCCTTACCTCAAAGGTTGAAGAATGCAAACCTCGACAAGAAATTTAAGAAATTCTTGGAATTGTTTAAGAAATTGCATATCAATATCTCGTTTGTTGAGGTAATTAGACAAATGCCTTCTTATGCAAAAATTTTTAAGTAAATCCTTTCCAAGAAGAGAAGATTGAAGGAGTATGAGACTGTCAAGCTTAATGAAGAGTTTTCTTCTATCCTTTTAAAGAAGTTACCTCCAAAGCTCAAGGATCCTAGTAGTTTCATCATTCCTTGTACAATCGGTAGCTTACAAATAGATAGGCTTTTGATAGATCTTGGAGTGAGCATTAATCTAATGCCCTTATATATCTTTAAGAAGTTGTTATTAAAAGAACCTAAACCAACTACAGTCTCATTACAATTAACTGATAGATTTGTTACCTATCCAAGAGGAATCATTAAGAATGTTCTTGTAAACATTAAAATATTAATTTTTTCTATTGATTTCCTTGTGATGGGTATGGAATAGGACAGCACAGTGTCAATCATTTTAGGAAAATTTATGGATATTTTCAATGCATTGATTGATGTACATAGAGGAAAGCTCATTCTCAAACATCAAGATGAAGAGAATGAATTCAATATGTTTAGAGCAATGAGACATCCCTCCACCTTGGATTCATGCAACTTCATTGGTTTGCATTACATTCAAGTATCTTTTTTTAGATCCTTTGCAAAAGGCATTCATTCATTCTTGTTCGTTGGAAGTAGAGGAATTGGAAGTCAAAGAAGTGTTGAAGGAATTAAAAGTTGGAAAGGAGACCTCTAGTTAGATTCAATCTAAGAGGGATGAGCCTTTAGATAGACCAATTAAGTCCCTTCCTAAGCCATCCATTGAAGGGACACCAACTCTTAAGCTTAACCCTCTTACCTCACATTTGAAGTATGCCTTTTTGCCACCTCCATCACAATTTCCTGTATCATTTCATCGTCATTAACTGAAATAATGGATGAGAGATTGTTGAGAGTTCCTTCAAAGCATCAAAATGCTATAAGTTGGACCCTTGCTGACATTAAAGGATTAAGTTCTTTTATTTGTACTCACAAGATATTTATGGAAGAAGGAAGTAAATCTTTAGTCCAACCTTAATGTCGACCTAATCTTAATATGAAGGAAGTGGTAAAGAATGAAGTAGTTAAAATCTTACATGCTGCTATCATTTTTCCTATTTCTAGCTCTTTGTGGTTTAATTTGATTCAAGTAATACCTAAGAACGGAGGAACTATTGTGATGAAAAATAAGTAAGAAGAGTTTATTAACACAAGGTAAGTAATTGGATGGCATATGTGCATTTATTATCTCTAGTTAAATGACACCACTAGAAAGGATCACTTTCCTTTGCCCTTCATTTATCAAGTGATTGATAGATTGGTTAGGCATAGTTTTCATTATGCTTTAGATGGGTATAATAGGTATTTGCAAAATTCATGTTGCCCTTAAGGACCAGTAAAAGACAACATTCACCTATCCTTATGGCACCTTTGCCTATAGACGCATGCCTTTTGACTTCTATAATGCTCCTGCCACTTTTCAATGCTATATGGTAGCAATTTTTGTTGACATGATTGAGACTTGCATCGAAGTCTTTATGGATGATTTTTCTGTATTTGGAAAATCATTCGATTCAAGTTTGGAAAATTTAGAGAGAGTATTAAGAAAATGTGAGGAGACCAACTTGTTCTTAAATTGGGAAAATTTTTCATTTAATGGTGTAAGAGTGCATTGTTCAGAGCTGAATCCAGTAAAAGTTGATGTTATTGGTCAATTAGCACCACCTAATTCAATTAGAGCAATTCGAACTTTTCTAGAATATGCTAGATTCTACAGGCACTTTATCAAGGATTTTTCCAATATATCTAAGCCCTGTACTTAATTATTTACCAAAGACACTATTTTTAACTTCGATGATAGATGTATGCGTTCTTTTTAGTTGTTAAAAGAGAAGCTTACTAGTTCACCTATTTTAGTATCACCCGATTAGTCTCTTTTACTCGAGTTGATGTGCAAACCAAGTGACTTTACAGTTGGTGCTGCTCTTGGGTAAAGGAATTGCCAAATCTTCCATTTAATTTATTATGCAATTCATACCTTGAATAATGCCTAAAGGAATTACACCACCATTGAGAATGAGATGTTAGTTATGGTATTTGCATTTGATAAATTTTGGTCTTATTTGGTGTTTTTAAAGGTCATAGTCTATACGAACCATTCAACTCTAAAGTATCCCATGAAAAAACCAAATGTTAAGCCATGATTGGTTCTATGGATTCTCCTTTTATAAGAGTTCAACATTGAGATCAAAGACAAAAAAGGAAAAAAAATTTTGACTGATCATTTACCTCGTTTGGATGAAGTAATGATAGACAAAGAATGAAATCAAGACACTAAGGAGATTTTTCCTAAAAAACGTTTGTTAGCCATGCTTACCTTGCCTTGGTATGAGGATTTTGTGAATTATTTGACTGGTAATATTCTACCTCTTGACTTTTTGTACCAATAAAAAAAGAAATTCGTTTCAAAGGTTAACAGATATCTTTAATATGACCCTTTTCTCTACAAAATATATGCTGATGGAATAATTCAAAGATGTGTGCCTGAAGAAGAAGTGTCCTCTATTTTAAGCCATCGTCATTTTCATGAGATTAAACCACACTTTAGACCTACTAGGATTGTACATAAGGTGTTGGAGTCTGATTTTTATTGGTCAACATTATTTAAAGATGCATTTCACTTTGTTAAATCTTGTGACAATTGTCAACGAGTTGGAAACATCTAGCTGAACAATATTTTGGTATGTTAAATTTTTTATGTTTAGCGTATCAACTTTATGGGACCATTCCCTCAGTCATACTCTAATTAATACATCTTAGTGGCTATGGATTATATGAGTAAATAAGTTGAAGCAGTTGCACTTCCAACTACCTATGCAAGAGGTGTAGTTCATTTCCTGAAGAAGAATATTTTTACAAGGTTTGGGACATCAAGAGTGATTATAAGTGGTGGGGGAAAGCATTTTTACAATAAATAATTTGATTCTCTTTTGACTAAATATGGTGTTATCCATAAGATTGTTACACATTATCATCCTCATACTAGCGGTCAAGTTGAAATTTCAAATTGAGAGATTAAGTGAATTTCAGAAAAGATCATTAGCTCTTCAAGACAAGATTGGTCACTCAAGTTAGATGTTGCTTTGCAGGCTTATAAAACTGCTTTCAAGACACCCATAGGAATGTCTCCATATAAGTTGGTATATGGAAATGCTTTTCATTTACCAGTTGAGTTAGAACATTATGCGTATTGGGCCATCAATTTTCTACATTTTGACTTAAAGAAGGTGGGTGATTGATAAGCATATCATTAAAAAAAATCAAGGTTGGTGACAAGATCTTGGTATACAAGTTGAGTTTGAAGTTGTTTCTAAGAAAGTTGAGATCAAGATGGACAGGCCCTTATGATGTGACCAAAGTTTTTCCATTTTGTGCTATCGAGGTAACCAATAGTCACTCAATTTTCAAGATGAATAGGCAAAGAGAAAAGTTGTATGTTTATAGTTCAGCTAAAGAATTTATTGAGACTCTTTCACTTTTTAATCCTTGTTGAACTAGGAATTATCCTTGTTCGATAGGTAATTGTGTAGGAATTTATTTTAGTTTGTTTGGTAGGATTTAATTTTAATGTTTGAAGCCATTTTTATCATGTTCATTTATGTTTAGTTTACTTTCCTTAGTATGTCCCTAGTTTTTACAGTGTTTGATTTGATTTTTTAGTGTTTTCAATCTCAATTATAAGTAAATTTAATGAAAAATCCATTAAATTTTATTGGGAAAAGGTTTAGGAAGGATTTTGTGAAGATTTTAGGCCTATAAAAAGTGGAATTTATGCTTGTGGAAATTATCGAATAATCGTAGGTGGCGGGGATCATATTCATGATGGTACCATAGTAGGTAAACTTGAAGGTGAAAGAGAGATCACTTTGGGCTTTGTTGATTTACTTCGTGATGATTTTATTGAAAAAATTCTTTGAATTTTGAAATCTTGCCGTGTATCCCTATGAAGTAAAAGGAATGTTTAAGTACATTTTAATTAATTTTATTTTGATATTTTAGTTTTTGCTTAAGATCTCAAGAATGTATTAGAATCTTTTTTTTTCAATTTTTAATCTCTTATATTGTTGATTTAAGCTCAATTTTATAGATTACTCAAAACTGTCTCTAATGGCTAGTTTAGGGTTTTGGGGTATTTAAGTCTTTTTGTTTTCTAAATGACTAGATATGTCTCCCAACAGCTCTAAACCCTTCCTAACTCTATATTTAACGTTCCAAAACACTTTTAACAAATCTAGATGCTCAAGAAATAAGTTTATAAGCTAAAATTCTCAAAAATTTCAAAGCTGTCCAGATTTTGCTTTTCATTAGCTCATCTCTATTTCTCTTATTTTATTTTATTTCAATCTTGGTTTTAGAGCTGAAAAATTATTGTTCTTAGTTTGTTTGGATACTCAAGAGTTATCTTGAGCTTTTGTTTGCATTTGTATAGTTGGATTTCGTTAGGTATAAGCTTATATTCATATATATATATCAAAATTATTTCTGCACTTTTTATTTCTGTACTTTCTATTCTTGATTTAATCACAACTTTTGCTATCTTCATATATTTTTGGGTATGCAAAATTAGTATTTTATTCTTGTTTAAATGTTTAAGAGTTTTTTTGAACAAAGTTTTATATTTTAGGGTGCTTATTTCGTTTGATTAAAGCTTATATTTATACATATATCAAAACTGTTTCTGGACTTTCTGTTTCTGCATTTTCTATTCTTGCTTTAATCACAATTCTTACTATCTTAGTCTATTTCTAAAATTAAGAAATTATTATTTTCTATTTACCTAAGTGTTATAAAGTTTATTTAATCTTTGTTTCCAATTTTTGGAAATCTATTTCATTTATTTTAGGCCTAAACATTCAGATATATCAAAATTGTCTATGTTTTTCTATTCTTGTGTTGATCTCAGTTTTGGCTATTTAGGTTAGTTTATAGGTGTGAAAATTTATTGTGTTAGTTGTTTTAAGGTTTTAAGAGTGTTCAGGAATTTGTTTTTGATTTTTAAGCATTTATATTTTCATTTTAAGCTATAAATTCACAAATTGCTCAGAACTATCGAAATTTATATGCTCTATCATTCATACTTATCTTTGGCTATCTGAATCTGACTTTTGTGATTCGAAATTGCATAAATCTATTGTAGTTGTATTTTTCTATCTTCTAAGAAGCTGTATAATCTATTTTCATGATTATAAAAGGTTATAATCATTTGATTATAGGGTTGAAAGTTTGACAACTTATATTTTGATAGTTCTACATGTTCTTGTGGTGTTCCTGTTTTAATTCATCTGTTTAAAGGTGTTAATTTCATTTCTATTATTGTGATTTATTGTTAACTGATAGATTAATGTTACAGTAGGTTTGTTATATTGATTGCATGATATTTTATTATTTAAAATTGTTTTTTAAATATAGAATATTAAGATTGCATATATTTGATAACTTGTGTGCATCTTTCTTAAATATGATTTTTAAATGCTATAATTTCATTTTTGTCACTTTAGTTTGAATGTGTATGATCTATTTAGTAGTAGAGAGGCTTGTCATAATTTTAGCTTACCTCTAAAAGTTGCATAATCATTTATATAGGTTGAGCTTCATTGAAACACCATCAAATATGTGTTTTGGTTACATTATTGGGGGATTGATTTTTGCTTTTTGTTGATTGAGTTAAAGCCTGCTCTTTACCATTAAAAAGATTGTTGATAGATTACTCTTAACCTATAAAAAATAAGATTTGAATTGTATTGATAAGTAATATGAATTAGATTGATATATACTATGTATGAGTAGTAGAGAAAGTATAAAGCAAAAATATTGCATTAGTTACATTTGAACTCTTATCTTACTTTGATTTTAGTCAGGTTTTATTAAGCTAGATAAGCTTGTGTTGATACTTAAGGGATATTGATTTATGACTGGTTTTTGTTGGATTAAATTGTTGTATTTTTTATATTGTTTGAGTGGGTTACTCTTCACCCTTGAAGTAAGATTATATAGGTTCCTTTTGATCTTAAAATAAGATTGTGATAAGTTCTCTTAACCTTAGAATAAGATTGGATTGGGTTACTCTTCACCCTAAAGTAAGATTGTAAAGATTCCTATTGACCTTAGAATCAAGATTGTTGTAAAGGTTCCTCTCGACCTTA
>JAOXYD010206496.1:0-21001 GCA_028565735.1 Pinacopodium congolense
GAGGGACACAAAATAGGGATAGAACGACTCCTAATCTTAAACCTTGGTTATCAAATTCCTGCACTTCGTCTCAATTGGCTGTTATCATTAGTTTATTTTATTTTATTTTATTTTCCAGTTTATTAATTCCTAAATTTGTTTCTTAAATAAAGTAAAATCCAAATTAAGTGGTGATTAAACTCAATCCTTGTGGGATCGATATCCGTTCTTTACTATAAGTTACGACCCGTATACTTGTGGTCTTGAGTGTAAAAATAGTTGTTTATTTTATGAACGAACACTAATTATGTAAGAAGGTAATATCCATCATGAGTTTTATCCCAGAGGTCTAGATTTTTAGCCATTAAAAAGAACATCGTTCTAGTTTCCATTAGTTGTAATCACTATTATCAAGGTAAGGATCTCAACTTATATTTTGAGCTTATTAACTAGATTAATCTATCAAGCTTGGCATACTAGATTTGATAGGAATGAGTTTTATTGTATATTTATGTACAAATTTATGTAATTTCATTCCTATTGTTTGTTCAAAAATACTAAATTTGTGTTATATTTCCTCGAATAAATAGTTTTCCCCTTTTTAAAAGAGACTTATAGTAAACAAAAATAAAACAAAAGAAAAATTAAGCATAGGAAAGAAAAATTGTTTAAGAAAAAAAGTATAAAAAACTTGTAAAAGGTAAGTTTTCAAAAAAAGGAAAAACACGAATCCCAAGGCAATTAAGGACAACAGTCTCTTTGATCTTGGTACTAAGCACGTTAACTACCACACAGAGCTCTTTTTACGTTCAAACAAAAGTTGCTTGAGAAATTTTAAAGTGCCCGAGTGTGGGGGCAACATTTAATTAAAAACATTACGAGCTTTCCTTAAGTGAGATAGTGAGATGCCATCATTTTGATTGAACCCTAGTGTATGACATATAAAAACACAAAAGGCTTTAAACAAAAGGGGTGGCTAGAATTATGTAAGACCTTGCATGGTTGGTGACAAAGATTTTCTTGAAGCTTGGTGCTCTCCACTCAAGCAACGTCTACAATAACTTCCATTTTAGGATTTAATTTGAATTAATCTCCTGTTCATCACTTTTATCATAGGAAACATTTTAGTTAGATTTCCCTTTTATTTTTATCTTTTTGGTTTAGGCAACATTTAAATAAAAACCGAAACAACTTCCCTTAAGTGGGATGCTAGTGTTTTGATTAAACCCTAGTGCATGAAATATAAAAACACAAAAGCATTTAGAAATGAGGTGTGCTGAAATTACGTGTGACCTTGCACAACTGGCGAGAAAGTTTTCTTGGAAGCTTGGAGCTCTCCACTCAAGCAACGTCTACAGTAACCACCCTTTTAGGATTTAATTTGAATTAATCTCATGTTCATTGCTTTTAGCTTAGGAAACAGTTTATATAGCTTTCTATTTTATTTTTATCTTGTGTTGTTTGCTCCATGTTCGATGCTATTATCTTTGTTTTTTCATTTGCAATTGTTTTTCTTATGTATAAATTTTTTTGTTATTATGTTACTCTATATTAAGTTTTAAGCTTTGTTTTCTTGAGTTTTCATTTATGCTTAATGTCTTTGCTTTATTTATGATTGATAATTAAGAGTTATTTATTTTCTTATGGTTTTAATCATTTAATGTTTTTGTTTGTTTAATGTTTAGGTGCTTATTTTTTATTTAAATTTATAATTTTAGTTTAGATGAATTATATTTTAGTTAATTAATTAATAGTTTAAATAATTTGTATTTATGTTAGTTTAATTATTGAATGTGTTTTTCCTTTGGTGTTTTAATTTTACAGCTTAAGTTTAATTTAATTAAATGTCGTTTATATTAATTTAATCTTTATTTTAATTAATTTAGTTACGTTGGTTTAGGTGTTTAAGGGTTTGAAGGTATAGGAAGGATGAAGGGTAATCAATTGTGAGAATGAAAATTTTTTTTAATTGATTTAGTGTTTTAAACTTAGGTTGGTTTGGAACTTTAGATAAATGACATGAATTTGGTATTATTTTTAGGCTTGATCATCCTTTAGGTTATTTTATAATTTAAATTGTTCTTGAGCATGTGATATGTAATTGTCCTTTTTTATTTCGAAAAGTAGCAATAGGTTAGTTGGTTTTGTTAGCATACTTAATCAACTACTTTAGAATTCCATACCTTTAGGTTACACTTTCCGAGCTTGTGAGTTAGTGGCCTTAGTTACTCATTCCTTTAAATCTAGAGAACTTGTTATAGTTTATCGCATAGGATGTTTCTAGAGCTTGTTAGATCCACCTAATTAAAAGGAACTAAGGGTTTGAGAGTTTGTTCAAACTTATAGGCTAATACTAAAGCTCGAACACATCTAATCTAGATTCAACGATCAACAGATATCCTAGAATTCTGACAATACCTTCATTCCATTTCTTTATTATTGTTGTTTGCTTAGTGTGTTTTGGTTATTTTTAATCCCTTTTTTATTGTGTCTTAGTTATATTATTTCTATTTGTGTCAATGGGTTTTTATTTATTTTTATAACATTAAAAATAACAATACCCACTAACTCCTTGTGGATTTGACCATAACTCCCTTTGCTAATAATTAGGTACAATTATGTTTATTATTTGATAGTTCGTGATGGCTTATCAATATCTTTTTCTCAAATTTTTGTTTGAAATGTCCCAAGCAAGAGTGAGCCTAGCCCTAATACCAATTGTAAGTCATAACTGCACTTAATAGGGTGTAAATTGATTATTTTAAAAAATATTCATAATCTGTAATTTTAAACTGCCTAAAATAAATTCAATCTATGTGAAGTTCCTAAACATAAATTCAACCAAAAGTGATATGCAAGTGATGTAAGAAATTTAACACAATACAAATATGAAACAATAACTTAATTTTCATAAGTATAATGATGAATAAGTTATATAAATTAAAAAAATATCACCCAAAATCAATTACACAATCAACCAAATTATAAATATGAATATATAAAACAACTAAGCAACTATTCTAAGAGAAATCAATAATACAATTTACAATGATGTAATAATCAATCAATAATGCATTCAATAGTGACTTAAATTGACTAGGGAGGAGAAGTGAAAATAAAATTTATAGTGGTTTAGCACAATAGTTTCCTACTATGCTTCCAACATGCTTGATGTAAGATTTTACACTTTCATATTGTAAGTGAAAATAACCCTTACCAATCCAAATCTTCTTTCTAGAAGGTCCAAAATAATCTTTGATAAATCTTTTTGAGACAAAAAGGAGCCCTTGCAAGAACAATTGACCAATTAATTAAGAAAAAAACATGTAATAGTATCCAAAATACACCCCTATAGGTGTTTCACTTGAAGCCAAACAAAGTAAGGGCTCTTACGCAAGTAAAAATGAGACATATAATCAATGAACCTTTGTAAATTAAAAAAAAGAATATGATGATTTCCAAACCCAAAAATCTTAATCGTAATATTAAAGATAAAGATTTAAAGCATTATAAAAATATGAAAATCTAAACACTTTGATCTTTACAAAGTTTTATATTAAGAAAGTCCAATAGAAATGAAATCTAATCAAGGTAGACAAAATAGAACCTTTTAGCAGCTTAGAAAATATAAAAGTGAAATTTGGCCAAGATAGACCAAGAAAAATATAACCTCTTATCATAGAATTAAACACATAGGATCAATATTAATATGTATCAATAATTGATAGCTCTACGTATAATGCCTTGTAAATTTAAAATATTAATCAAGAAATATATTTAAATGATAACTAATCAAATATGATTTCTATGAGTCCTTAAAGAACGAAAGAATAATAAACTGAAAGCAAAAATTTAATCCTTGATAAGCATAATATACAATAGAACTTCAATGATAATAGATGTTTTATATTTAATCCTTGCACAATAACAAAATTTAGAAGAAAAAAAATCTATGAAACCCTTTAGAAATATTATAGAGACAGAAAACCAGCTTTTAGAATCTTAAAACCTTATTTGAAAGTTCAAGATGATAAGCACACAAATTGGTCAGAAATATAAGGACATGGGATTCAACAAGATAAGAACAATATACAATAGAACTTGAATGATAACTGATGTTTTATATTTAATCATTGTACAATAACAATATTTAGAAGAAAACAAATGTATGAAAGCCTTTTGAAATATTATAGAGACAAAAAACTAGCTTTTAGAATCTTAAAACCTTATTTGAAAGTTCAAGAGAATGAACACACTAAAGCATTAAAGTGTCATGAACGCTGTTGTTATTTTCTCTAAAGCACACTCAAAGTTGTTTCTTGATCAATTCAGAAGGCTTTGTAGCATTTTAAATAGAGTTTAAGATGCGAAAGAGATGTTGGAACACTGGGTTAGCCATTAGAAAGAGGGATCATAAAGTTTGTTCCAAAAGAAGTTATTGTTTACAAGTTCTTTCAATGATAGTTTCATCAAGGATCATCATTACTGTTGTGATTCAAGCATAATTACCATTAAATTCTAGAATAAAGATCACAACTGTTATTTTGCAAAACAATGGTGATATATAACCTAAATCAATACCGATTGTTAATGGCCTAAAAAATAATTCAAAACATGACAAAACATTTCTAAATATTTTTTTAATATCAAAATTAACTTAAAACAATTTTCAAAACATAATTTTAAATTTTTTTCAATTGCTACATTGATTCAAGTGTCAAAAGCTCAAGTTTTGATTTATTAAAGTGAAATTATGCAATTTTATCTCCTATGAGATTCATGGATGTAAGGTTTTGCGCCCCTAGAGTATTTGAGCTTCATGTAACATTAACACACAAGTTTAAAACCTAGAATAATAGTCTTGGAGCTTCCATAGTGTTTGTTCCTCCTTTTTCTTCAAGTTTGACCTCCAAGTCCAAACTTTTCTCCTTGAATTAACACCAAACATTTCTATCTTTGAAGCTTTTCCTTATAAACTCAAATGATTATTATTCATCATGTTCTGTTAACATCAAAACTATAATAAGAACACCTCCTTTCGTGTTAACACAAATAAAATATGTCTTGATTCATGACAATTTAAGCACATTTTCCAAATTTTCAAATCTTCTTAACTTTCCAAAACATCCAAAATCATTCTTTTCAGTTGAAAAGCATTAAAATAAGATTTTAAATCATTCCCAAAGTGATTCTAAACATCAATACATGTCAATTAAACTTAAACACAAATTTTTTCTTCTCATGTGATCATTTTATTCACTTTCAAAAGCCTACGAAATTATGCATGCAGTTTTAAGCCCTATAGTAATTGAAAGTCTAATTTAAACTTGTAACCATATTTAAACTACCTAAACAAAGTTCTTTAATGTTTAAAAGGGCTTGATCATTCTTCATTCTCTTTTTTCATCTTCAAAATCAAAATTTTCATTTTAAAACTAACACTAAATCATCCTTTAATGAACTTATCTTTCAAATAATTGGTGATGAATATGCCTTGTTATCCTCATAACTAAGTTTGGAACCTTCCTTAGTTTAATAAATTAAATAAATTTTTTTGTATTATTGTATTATAATTCTTATCTTGACATTCCAGAGGTTTTATTAGTTCAAATCATGCATATTGCATGCTTGTTTAACGTTTATTAATATAGGTTACATAATTGATAATAATTATGTGTGAATTATTTTCAGTGATCCTCATAATAAAAAGTACTTTGTATGGGAACTAGTTTGATGCGTGTGTTAAAGCATGCGTGAAAAGAAGTTTAAAATTATTATGATCAGTTGGAGGTTGGATTCCATGAATGAATATGAATGTATTAAGGTTATGTCAAGAGAAGAAGTTAGATTGTGTAAATGTGTTAGGAATTGTATGTTAAATAAGTTTCCAAAAATGTTAAATTTTATTCTGAGTTATTTAGATGTGTTTGAGGGATAAAGTGTGTGAAACTAATTTGAACAATAGATTGGTCGATTAGTGTATTAAACTGGTAGACTAGTGTGTTTTTTAGACATAGGTTGGGTTACCAATGACTTGTATTGGTTCACCAATGACTTGTTAACTGATGTATGTAGAGGTTGAATGATGGCACAAGATATATGTCTCCAATGGCTATAGATTAATGGTAGAATGAATTAATTTATAATTAATAGGTGTCAATTGTTATAGATGGATAGTTGGTGGAATTTCACATATAAATAGGTGTGTCGTAATGGTGTTTATACATCAAATGTGTGGGAGTCACAAAGTGATTAGGTTGTAAAGTGTTTCAAACATTTTTTTTGGTGTTTTGGTATGTTTTTGGCATTCTTCATTTAGTATCTTCAAGACCTCCTTAAACACTTTGAGTGGGTTTTTTGTAAATTTTTTTAAAAGTATTCAATAGGGTGGTGGGTAATAGATCTTAGAATTGAAAGGTTCTAACCTTAGAAAGTATTTAAATATAGTGATTGTAAGAGTAATTCTTAAGCACATGAAAAAGCAAAGTGATTTTAGAATTGATTTTGATAGAAAATTCCCAACAAGGAGGTAAGAAGTAGATGTATATTTGGGATTAGATCTCGAACTACTATAAATTGGTTCCCAACTTTCTCTCCCTGTTTGGTAGGTCTATTGTGGACTTAAATAACCTACCATGTAGCAAGGCAAGTTAAGGTCTACTATGTAAATAATTTGTTGTGTTTATGAAGTATTCATAATGTTGCGCAAAAAAGAAAAAGAAAAAAAAACAAACCCCCGATGTGATGGAACTTAAAAAATAATAAAAAAGACAATTAATGAAACTAAAGTGAAGAAAAAAAGAAACAAATAATGATAATATAAAGCTAGGCAGAAGATATTATCTGGATTATGAATTACAATTGATCATAAAAAATATAAAAATTTCACTATTCCTAAGATGGTAGCCCATAGACACAAATAAACTCTTGTGTCCTAAGTTCCTCCAATTTTAGATAAATCCTATACGATAGAAAACTTACCCCTAACCATGTGACAACCTAGAATAAGCTCTTTAAATTTAGTGGTGTGATAGCATTAACAAACTAGGGAATAGCTAGCCAAAGCCATAATCACACAAGCTCGGACTATGTAACCCTAAGAATTATAATTCTAGACTAATTGATTAAATTTACCTACAAAATCAATTAACAATTGCCACTTATATATTTTGCTAATGAAAATCACATATCGAAGTTAAAACCTCGTAATTGAACTAGAAATTACATCTAGGATGGCCAATCTTATGAATAAATCCCTAATTCATGGAATTAATTATGAATTTCAATTAAATCTTGTTATAAATCACAATGCCCATTTAAAACCCAATCAATTTTTGTAATTATAATGCATTAATCCATCAAATATCTTTAACCTAAGGAAAATCTAAGATAATGTAATGAAAATAATGAAAACCCAATAGGAAATTAATGGAAAACTAAAAAGAAATATAGAAATCATAAAGGGAATAAAGATTAACAAGGCCAAAAAATAAGGATTTAACATTAAACTATGATAAAAATAAATTGGAAAAAAGACATCAATAATAACACAAATAAATTAGATTTTAATACATAAACAACTAAATCTACGGTTTAAACATGAAACATGAATAAAATAGATGGAAAAGTGTCCTAAAACCATAGAAAACAAGAAAAAAGATAGGTTGTTCGAGTGGGAGAGCTTGAAAATTATAATAAAAATCTTCTCTAAATCTTTCTTAAATATGTTATTGAACCAAGGGAGGTTCCAATATTATTTTTAATGATAACAAAACATGTTTGATTACTAATGGTTTAAGTTTATGATGTTAATCTTAAAGATAGGTATGTTTCAACAAGAATTCAATGTGGAAAGCTTGGAATTTAAAGGTCAAATTTGAAGATAATGAAAAGTCAAATGATTTGGAAGCTTCAATACCTCAGATAGGTTGTTTCAAATATGTTTATAAGTTTTCCTTGATGTTCAGTTGATCTAAGCGCTTAGTTTTGATCATGCATTGCAATTAAATATGTGAAGTTGCATTTTCTTTCATTTAAAAGATCATTATATGATTTTGAATTGGTTGATGAGTTTTGATCATTCGTATAGCCTTAAGATATGATTTAAAAGTTGTTTAAAATCTTAATATTTTTTGGAACATGTATAAAAAGTTTTTAAGTTGGTTTGGAGTATTTTTCATACTTTCTGGATGTATAACGACGGAGTGTTCTTCCTTAAATGGTAGGCTCAATGGTGTCATTGTGCCCTTATTTTTCAGATATTATCAAGGACGGGTTGTTCATCCATCAACGACACTATTGATAAACCTAAAGGATGTCATTGAAGGCTCTGTCTCTAATGACTAGGTTCTACTTTCGAGTTTTTGTTTTTGTCCTCATTTTAATGGCTTAAAAACCCTCCTAAACTCTTCTTGAGCATCAAGACACTATATATAACCTTTAGAAACAAATTTGACTCTCTAGACACTTTAAAAATTCATCAAACCTCTGGAATCTCTCAAAAGTCTCAAGCTGCTCACATTTTCACTGAACTTATTTTCAATCATCTATTTGCTATCAGTTTCTGTTTCTAGGTGAGTGAAATTGTGTCTAATATATTTCTTAAGTGTTTAAGAGTTTATTTGATTTATCCTTTATATTTTAGAGAGGTCGTTTCATCAAATTAAAGCTAGAACTCCTACATCTATCAAAATTGTCTCTATTGAGACTGTTATGGCTTGAATCTCAATTTTAGGTAATAAAATATATTTCTAAAATTATGTTATTGGAGTTTTTAATTTGCTCCAAGGTCTCAAGATTATTTTTATATCTTGTCTCAAATATTTTGGGATTGCTTAAGTTATCATTGAGGTTGAACATTCATATACTCCAAGATAGCTACTGTTTTTACTCATTTCAATTTTATTCTGATTTCAACTTATTTGATCTATTTCTTTGTTTTTGTTAGTATTTGTTTATATTTTTTTAGGTTCTTAGGAATCAGAATAATCTTAGTTTCGAATTTTTAGTTAATTATTTCATCATTTGTGTACATTAGTTCATTCATACATCAAAACTATCCATCTTTTTAATTTCCTTCATTCAATCATGAATTTCTTCATGGGTGAAAAAATTTTAGTTCACGTAAGGTGTTAGGAGTGCTCTGGTATTTTTGTTTTGATTTTTAAGCACTTATATTTGTGTTTTGAGCTGAATATTCATATAGTGCTGAAACTTTCCAAATTTTGTGATTAGCTTATCTTGATCATATTACATATATATATACACAATTTTTATGTTTAATTTTTTTCATACTAAGTTTGTTTAAGCTTTAAAGATTGTCATCATTTATTCATATCATTTATTGAAAGCTAAAGCCCTTGGTTTAATTGTACATTGAGTTAAACATCTTTCAAGGTGTATTTGATTACTTGACTTTGTGGGAATTGAATCTTTTGGATACTTGTGAATTGTATAGACTTCTCTTTACCTTGTAAAGAGTTGGAATACTTTACTCTTCACCTTTAGAAAGTAAGATTGTTGTTGTGGGTTTTCAAAAGTAAGATTATAAAGGTTACTCTTTACCTTATAAGAAGCTTGTACTTGTTTTGATTGATTAGTATAGAATCATCCAACAAGTAGTTAGAAAGGAGACGTAGCCTATCTGTGGGGTAGGTGAACTTCTTTAATTTGCTTGTTCCTTCTCTTATCTTAACTCATTTACTTATTAGCAATTGTGTGTCTTGAATCTTACTTTATTGCATTAATTTCGTAGTGTCATTCTCGTTCTATCTTAGGTTGAATACTGTTTTAGTGATTGCATCTAGTTTCCAATTGTTTTAGGTTGCTAGTTTTAATTAGATAAAAAGTTTTTAAATACCTAATTCACCTCCCTCTAGGGCCATAGGGCTTACACATGTTTCCTATAGGGTTTTGTAAGTGAAATTTTGACTTTTTCCACAAATTTGGGTTAAACGTTTCCCATAAATTGATTCCATAGCTCCTCTAATTCTAATTTTGCTCTAATTATACTATGAATATGGCCCTTTAAACTTGTATTTGTGTCTAATGGTAAAATCTGCATGTAAAATTAAAAGGAACACAAATAAAGAACTTAATAATAAAAATAGGGATGAAATGACATTGAAACACAAATACAATTTCTATGAATTTAATCCCTATCACTGTCCCATTTTATCTTCAATTTTAAGTTATTTAAATCCATATTAATATATATTGATTGCTTAATTTTTTATATTTCAATCATATTATTATATTGTTTAACTATATTATTTAGCTTCTACATTATATAGTTACTTAAAGGGAATTTTAATTAGGTGCAAAATATTAGGAGATTCTTAGAAAATTTAAGAGTCCCCTAAATCCCTACTCTTTTAGGTGCCATATAAGGGCTAAAAATTGGTATATAAGTAAGGACTCATGTAGGCTAATTTTTAATAAAATAGTGTGGTTAAGGTCATCATGGAACAAATTAGTGGAGAGAGAATTATACAAATTGGAAATTTAGGACGAATCATTATCTTTTATCCCTTAGTGTTGAACTTCGGGAAGTTATAGATACTGGACCACATGTTACCATTTAAATTATAGGAGAATAAACTGTTGTTAAATCAAAGGAACAATGGGACCCTCATTACAAAAATTAGTGGTTTCTGATAGCAAAGTTATACATAGCTTGTTTTTCAAATTAACTAGAAAAAATTAAATAAAATATCCACATACAGAACGACACAAGAGATATAGCACACACACACTCTAGAGCACAAATAATTGAGCTACTCAAGTTAGAGAGAGTAAGATAAGCATGGTTACTCATCAACTTGAATTATTTCTTATGAAGTAAAACAAATCAATCTCAATTTTGTTTGATAGATGGATCCATATTGTAAATTCTCTTAAATTTTTTGGTAAGACCTATACTAAAGTATAGTTAACGTGAAAGGATCTTTGGTCTCTCCAAAAATCACAGGATAAAAAAGTGACAGTCAAAGAGGAAGCCAATAGTTTAACAACCTTTTCATTAGGAAAACTAATGGGTTCACTCCAAAGTCATAAATTATGGATGAGCTACATGAAGAGGAAGTAGTTTCAATACGAAAAGATCATATGCTTGATGAAATGAAGAGGTACCTTCTAACTTTACCAACAATAATGAATGTGATAGGGATGTTGATCTTACATATGATGAACTAGTTGAATACATAGAAGTTTTAAGTAGGAAATAATTAAGGGCCCGTTTGAAAAAGTTTTGGATTTTGGATTAGGTTTTCAGATTTTCTAAACATAAAAATCAATAAAGAACATCACAGAAATAGAAAAAAACACTTTAATACAACACAGAAATCAAGACAGACAACACAAGAATCTATAAAAATAAACAAAACTCAATACAAAAATATAACATCCACAACCAAAAACCACAACTAAAAGCTCAATCAAACGACCCCTAAGTTATTTGTTAGACATAAGGAAATTTTGAAAATTTTGAACTCCTATAAATTAGAATAATATAATTTGAAAAAGGAATTAGATTGCATGGTAAAATATAATAAACATGTTGATGTAAAAAAAAAGAGATAAGAGCCTATGAAAAAGGAATTCAAAAACCTTAAGGACTCATTGTCTATCTTCATTAAAGGGAATGAAATATTATAATCTATGTTAGGCACACAAACTCCTAAAATGATAAATATTTTTTAGGATACATTAATGAAAAAATCAATGTCATGACCCAAACTACAGACCATGACAAACATTAAAGGAATAAAAAAGTCTAAAGCCTTTTAAGAACCTTTAGCAAACCTAAAGTCTAATTTTGAGCACAATATCAACAAATATGATAAAAATTTCCTAAAAAATCAGGTTGACACTCACAGTATCTTACAATTCCAATAATATGTATTTTAAAGTTAGACTATAAACACTTATGTAAATAATACAAAAGAAAATTTTACAATTACAAGACTACTAATAGGGGTGGATTATATTTAGTTTGATATGTGATTTTATATGGTTTACCCTTATTTTGATGAAAAACATATTTCAATTATGTTTGTTATTAGTGGAATTTAGATGCAAATCTTAAATGACAAGTATTAAGTTAAAAAGATCAAGTTTAAAGAAGAATAGGGAAAAATTGGATTGAGCATAAGATTTTAGGAGCCAAATGATAGTTATCAACGACGTTGTTTAGCGACCCAGGACCACTGTTTAAGTTCACGCAGAAAGCTTTAAATAGTGGGTCTTGTATGGTTCCATTGAAGGACTTTTAACAATAGTGTAAAGTCTTGAAAAGGAAAAAAAAAAGGCCAATCAAAACTTTAACTTCTCCAAAAATCACAATCCCTCTTTTCGCCATATTTAAGGATGGAGAGATGCCATTTTTTTTTTTTATCATTTTCCTCTTTTTGATAGCCACCCATTTATTTCATCCCCTCCCTTTGTTTAGTGTTTTAGGATTTTGATTCAAGTTTTCATTGATCATAATCTTCTTTTAAAATTTTTTAGATAGATTGTAAGTTCAGTTTCCTTGATTTTGATACTTATTAGTTGCTATTCTACTTTTATTTAAGTTGTTTTATGTTTTTCACCTAGTTTAAGTTCAATAGTTATGTAAACCCTTTATTATTGTTAAATATATTTTTTAATCTTCAATTATAACATTTTATCTAATATTTCAGTATGTTTTCATGAATATTTTTTTGTTTTATTTAATTTCAATATGCTAGGTTAGTTTTCTCTTGGGTAGGAAGATATGTAAAGGATTAATGAATTCAAATATGAGAATTGAATTGTTTTTTTAATAGGCATTGTATTTTATGCCAAGATTGAGTTGAAACTCTAGTTAAATGCCCAGCATTAGGAGTTGCTTTATAGGTTTGACCATCTTATTTGTGATTTCTATTTCAAATTATAGATTCAAGCTTTTGATCTGTAATTGTGATTAGCAAATTTGATATGTAACAATAGGATAATTGAATTTGTATGAGAAACTTTACCAACATAGCCTAGAGTTTCAATTGCTTAGCTCACATGATCCAAGATTATAGGATTATGGCTTAAGTTAGCTATTCCCAAAGATATCTTTTACCCAACTTTTCATTTTTTTTTTCTATTTCTTAATCTATGCATTCTTATTTCTATAGTTTCCTTTTATTGTTTTAGTTATACACTTTTTTCTTGCTTTGCTATTTTGTTTTATTTGCATTAATTTCAGTAGTTATCTTTCTATTTATTTTAATTTCAAAAAACTTAGGGATTTTTATTTCTTTTTATTTATTTGAGCACAATATAAGACATAACATTAACACTAAATAACTTTTTATGGGATTGACCTTGACTTTCCTTGTTGCATAGCTCAAAGGTTATGTTAGGAATTTATTATTTGGTAGTCAGTCATAGACTTAATAAATTTTTTGCACCATTATTGGGGAGTTTATTCTACTATTTTTTTGTTATTTTTGGGGCTCTTCTATTCATTATTTATTCATATTTCTCATATTATTCTTAGTTTTGCATGTCCTTACCTTCAAAACATACGAGATTAAACAAATTTACTACAGAGAATATAGGCTTAATTCTTTCTCCATTTAATCCTTTTTCATTATATCTTATTATAGGTTATATGCGTCTTCAACTATTTCAGTGAGTTCAACGTACTTCCACTCTTGAGAGTAGAAGTTCATCATTGATTAAAGAGAAAGTTGAAGAGGGTTATAAGGACCTTTAGAGGCAGTGGAAGAAATTGTAAAGGAATATCGTCACACTTTACATGATCTTAAGGCTTATAATTTCTATCCAAATTTACTTTACATAAATTATCCTTAAAATAAACATGAGTTTGAGATTATACCTGGCCTAATTCATGCTTTATCTATTTTCAAAAAATTTTGGGATAACATCTTTTTAGGATCTAGCTGCATCACTAACCTGAACAAGTTCCATGAGGAGTTTCAGATTCTAGGCTCAAGGATAAAGCTTCCTAATGTTATAGTGGATTAGTTGAAGTTTATAGTATTTCCTTTCACCTTTGCTAATGTTTCTAAGGAGTAACTACATGATCTACCAACTTGATTGGTAACCATTTAGGAGTGGATTCAATAAGTGTTACTAAAAAAGTAATTCCCAGCATCGAGATCAACAAATATCTGAAAAGAATTTATTACATTCACTAAGATGTCAGAGAGTCACTTCATGAGTAATGGGAATGCTTCAAGAAGTTCTATAGAAAATTTCCAAATCATCAAATAAGTGAGCAACTCCTAATTTAATAGTTTTATGAAGGTTTAATGCCTATGGATAAGAGCATGATATATGTTCCGAGTGGTGGAGCTTTGGTGGATAAAGACTAGGTGATGCAAAGAGGTTGATGATAGCTATGGAATCTAACTAGTAATATTGGGGTGGTAAGAACAAATTATTATCATTTATATAGTAAGTTAAGGTAGCTAAGATTTACAAGTTGGAATATTAAGTGGTGCCTCTCACATCCTCAATAGAGCAAATGGAGAAGGGTAAAGGAAAAGCTAAGGTATGTAGTATTTATTCTATTTAAGACCATCCTACTAACATGTGTCTTACTTTTCATCACAATTAGCAGGTTTATGTCATTAATGGTCCCTAAGGTTAACAGAAAGGGTATGATCCTTACACCCTCCCTTAGAATCTAGGGTGAAAGGATAATCTAAACTTTTGATACATGAGAAATCAACAAGGTGTTGGTTCCAACTTTAGGTTACCCATCAGTCAGTCCCTATGAGGATTTAGCTCTCTTTGTAGTTTTTATCAAGTGTAGAGCAAATATAACCTAGGCTTCCTCCACCTTCACCACCACCCTAAGTTTTAGGAATGTCATTGGAGGAGATCGTGAAGAATCAGGCCATCAACACTGTTAAGTTCTAGCAAGAAACGAGGAGTAGCATAAAATATTTTTTGAGAATTAGGTGAGTCAGTTATTATAATATATAAGAAAGCTAAAAACCTAGGTTTCCAATAGGCTTCGTAGTTAATCAAAGAGGAATCCTATAAATAATGTGTCTACTATCTTTGTGTAAAGTCATAAGCAAGAAGTGTAGAAGGAGAAGGAAGAAAAGGAAGATCAATAAAAGGAACAATAGGAAGAGCAGATAGTGTGAGATAAGAAGTAGGATGAAATGCTTCCTAAGGTAAATGATACACCAATTTTTTATTACTAATTGTATTTTAATTCCTATTTCTATATGGTTAATAAAGATAGAGGACATAGTGAAGATAGAGAAATCGTAAGAGAAGAAGAGATCACAAAAGGATAAATAGGAGATAAAGCAATCTTTCATATGGTTCGTAAGGTAAAAGGTACCATATCTTTATTATAGGCAATTAAAAATTTCTTAAGAAAGTGATGTATAAGGAGGATGAGGTAAAGGTAATGGTGAGGGAAGGTGTATTAGCCATTTTATAACAAAATATACCACCTAAGTATACAAAAGCTTGCAAAATAAATCACATGAGGTATGATTAGTGCATGATAGACTTAGGCGCTTCTATTAACAGAATTCCTTTATTTATTTTTAAAACTCTTAAGTTAGGTCCTTTAAAAGTAACTTGTGTTAATCCATGATTAGCAGATGGTTCAAACACTTACCCTAAGGGTATACTTAAGGATTCCTTAATGTAAGAGGATACAATGGCTTTTTTCTGCAAATTTCTACGGTTTATGTTAATTGCTAACTTATTTTATGTTATACCGTAAGTATATAGGTCATAAAAATGTAGTATAATAGCATTGTCCCATAAGGATTAGGTTTAGTCACCTAACAATTTAAGTTATATTTTTTTCAGGGCACAAAATCAAGTGGCAATAGATAAAATATAAACTAGAAATTTAATAAATTTGCAATTACAATCAGAAGTATAGGAACTTGTGAAATCAATATTAAAAACTAGGAATAACTTTTGCCCCTATTTTGGTTCCCTATTATCTTATTGATTCAATAATGGTCGACCGAAGATATCCCAATATTTTAGCCACCTTCTCTCATGGTGTGACTAAGTTTCCCTAGTAGAATAAGATAATGTTAGTTTTGCAATCTTTCATTCTACAAAATGTCTCATAAAGACCTAACTAGATGTGAAGCATCCTATATGTAATTAATCGAATAGTTAAGATATTTCTTAAACTACTTGATATTTATAGGTCTATTAGGAGACTCTTATTGTACAACTTAAAATAAATTACCTAATCCAATCTATCAATCTATTGTTAATTACAAGCATAATAAAATCACAAACAATCATTCCAATCAATAAGAAAGAGTTCTACAAAATATTTCAAAAAGTAATTCCTTCAAAAAGCTTTAGCCACTCATGATATTTATGAATCCACCAATTAACATCTGCTTCCATATAAAATGAAAAAACAAGAGAAAAAAAATAAAAGAAGCAAAGTTAAGCTTGCACTCTTCTCCTCACTCCAAAGGCCAGAAATTTGGAAAATTGATGGAATTTTCAAGTTCTGACGAATAAGCTTGTTTTCCCATCTTAGAATCCTCCAAATTTAAGTTTTTTCCTTCTAGGATAAGTTCTATAATGATTGGTGAGGGCTCATATGTTTTTCAACCTTTAAATATCTCCCACACCTCGAACTTGTCAAAAATTGGAAGAAGCCACATAACTAGTGTCTAAAGTAAGTCATGATAGTGACTTTCATAGCTTAAAAATGCTCTGTCATGATCAAGACATGTGAAATTTTCAGGTTTCTTCAACTTTTCTCCTTCTTTGCTCCTTCCTTCAAATCTATATTAAACTCCAATAAGCACCTACATAATTAAGATCAGTACCTTGACCCATATCGTTGCTCAAACACTCGAAACATATAAGAAAAAAATAATAAATTGAAAGGAACATCAATCTAATTCCTAAACACATCATTTCAATCATAAACGTTTGAAACGAAAAACTTAACAACTAAGAGATTAATTATATTCATTCTACTTGGGAGGTCATTTTTAAAGAAATTAATGTATATCCCGGAGAGTTGGCCATGTAGTGGGAGGCTAAAGGGATACAATTCAACATTTTTATGGCTATAGGACATCCTACTTACTCTAAGTCAGTTGCTAGAGGGCATGTGGCTAGCTTGTTAACTCACTTTTGCCATTAACATATCGAGTTTTAGGTTTCTTCGAATACTAGATGATGCACGAAAGAATAGGGTAGAGTTAATAACCTTAAACAAGCACATGTTGGGGGAACTCCAGCCATATCCTTTGCTTTCTAGAATTTAGGTTTTTTTTACATTTGAGTATTTTTATTTTCTTTTACTTGTTTTTTTTGTAAGTTATAGTAAGTTGTAATCTTTTTCATCAATGTTGAGATGGTCAACACATTTCAGGGGAGTATTCTTGTTCACATTACTTTTTATGTTTTTGTTGGTTTTTTAACATTAAGGACAATGTCTAGTTTAGGTATGGTGGTTAGAAACAAGTTAATTTCTCTGGCACTTAAGTTATTGTAAGTTTAAAGGTGATGATTCAAATGCTTTATCTTAAAATAATCTTGACTTTTAGTTGATTGTTAATTGTGGTACCAGAAAAAGATCGATGCCGTAAAGTTAGTAAACTTTGATTAACTCATAAAATGATTACTAAAAAAAAATTGTTTGTTTATATTTTTTTTAATTGTTTGCATTTTTTTTGTTAACCCTATGTGTGATGTTAAGTTTTTAAGAAAAGTTTTTATGGTTTAACATGTGAATTTGGAAATGGGATGCATGAAATAATGTGTTAAAGAAAGTTTTTGTGTTGTTGAGCAATGTGAGAAAATTTCACTCTACTGCCTTCAAACCATTGTAAAATTTAAAGTTTATGAGTGGTTCTATTTGCCATTTGAGAGGGTAATCTAGTTAAGTAACTATGATTATGAAAGATAAGATGCACAGTTTTACATCATAAGACTAGATGATATCTTAAACAAGATAAAAGGAGTAATTTAGTTAAGTAACCGTGGTTGGGCATGAAAAAATGTATACCTTTGCTTTAAAAGGCTAAGTTACCTTCAAATTACTGCTCCAAGTTCAAACTTTGTTATATTTTATGTTGTATTGAAGATCGTTGACAATATTAAAATGATCACCTATGCAAAATGACTTTAATGCTTGATATTATGTGTATTAGGTTACTTTCTTATAACATTATGATTTTCTTGTGATTAAATTGCTTCTGGTCAAGATGGACTTTAGATTTGTGAATTGAATTAAAGGCATTGATTAAATTATGTTATATTCAAATAGTTTTCAAATTTTGATCAAGATTATTCTAAGTGAAGTGTTTAAGTCAATGCTTGAGGACAAACAACAACTTCAGTGTAGGGGTATTTGATAAGGGTGCATTATATTTAGTTTTAATATGTGATTTCATATAGTTTTACCCCTATTTTGATGTAAAAATACTTGAATTATGATTATTATCTATGAAAATGTCGGTGTGAAATTCAAATGAAAAAATCTAGGTTAAAAAGATTAAGTTTGGAGAGTAATTAAGGAAAATTAAATTAAGCATTGGATTATGGGAGTTAAATGTCGAGACTATCAACGTTGTTTAAGCAACCATAACCAAAGTCTAAGTTTTTGCATCATACCCTTAAATAATGGGTCTTATATGGTGTTGTTGAAGGATTGTTAACCACCATTAAGTGCCATCAAAAATGAAAAAAATAAGGGCAATAAACACTTTCACTTTTTCAAACATCACAAACCTTATTTTGGGCATATTTAAGGATTGAGAGAGGGTAGTTTTCTTCAAATATTTTCCTCTTTTGGATAGCCACCTATTTATTCCATCTTTTCCATTTATCTAGTGTTTTAAGTTGTGCATTCAAGTTGTAGTTTATCATAATCTTTTTGTTCATGTTTTAGATAGATTATAACTTCTGTTTAGTCTTGTTTTTAATACTCATTAGTCATTGTTCTACTTTATTTCAAATTTTTTATGCTTTCCACTTGGTTTGTGTTGGATAGTTGTATGAATATTTGATTATTGTTGAATAAAATTTTTAATCTAAAATTTCGGCATCTTTATTTGCTATTTTTGTATGTTTCCATGAAATATTTTTTGTATTAGTTAATTTTAATAAGTCAAGCTAGTTATCGCTTGGGTAAGAGGATATTTAATGAATTGATGGATTCCAATTGTAAGAATGAATAGGGTTTTTAATAAGCATTACGTTTACACTAAGGATGAGTTGGAACTCTAGTTAAATGTCACGAATTAGGGGGAAATTTTACCTTTTGATTCATAGTTTTCATTAGCTTAATTCATAGTTACATTTAGTTAAATGTCATAAATGTCCACTAGTATCAATAGGTTAATTGAATTTGTATATGAAAGTTCATAAACTCATCTTAGAGTTTCAATTCTTTAGGTTACTTCATCCACGCTTGTAAAATTTTGGCTTAGGTTAGTTGTTTCCTAGTGTTTAATGCTATTATACCACTAAATATATAGAGCTTATTATAGGTTTCCATGTTATTAAGGGTAAATTTATGATCATATAGAATTTTAAAAAAAATTTGTGGAAAGTAAGGAACAAGAGGTTGTTTGTGTCCATAGGCTAACAACTTAGACATAGGAAAACTTATAAGTTTCAATGACCAATTTTAATTCCTAAATTCCAAGGATATCTTCTGCCTAGATTTTCATTATTGTTATTTGTTTCTTAATATATTCATTCTTGTTTATGTAGTTGCATTCACTACTTTAGTTATTCGATTTCTTGTAACTTCGTAATTTGTTTTATTTCCATTAATTTTGTTAAATATCTTTTTTTTATTTTTATTTTGGTAAATAAGGGGAATTGCAACATTAGAAATGACATTGACATATGGAATCAACACTGACTTGCACTACTACATAACTATGACGCTAGGTGAGAAATTTATTATTCGGTAGTCAATGATAGCTTTACCAAGTACAACAACTTTAAAGTTAAAAGCTGTAATAACATTAAATTGAACATAATATTGTCAGGGAAGAGGAAGTATGATGAAGAATCCTTCTATTAAAGGCTTGCACTATAAGATCCTGGAAATTTCTTTAAGGGATTGTGTTATACACTTAGCAATTTACATACAGCATACAACATATTTTATACATATATGTAGTTGTAAATGATCAAAGTAGAACCCTAAAATAGCCTTCTACCTACAAACTTGATATATTGGCTAAAACTACCATTCAATATTTATTCAACCAAACTAGCCACAGTCCCACTACAATGTGATTGTCATGCAAAAGTAACTCGATCGAACTAGCTGTAACCATTTGACAAAATTGATTAATGTTTGAGGGTAACTTAACTGAATTGCCCCAACTACGCCATAATAAATAAATAATATGAAACGTGTACTAGACTAACTCCTTTTATGTAGGCTTAGCTTGGTAACATGCACCAAGTAGCTCATCCTACAATAAATAATGGAGTCCATAATTGTAATATCAAATAAATAATTGATCTATAGTCTAAACGTGATAAATTCGAATACAAATGTCACTATTCATGTTCAATATATCCAATTAACCTCCATTTTAATCAATATCATTCTAAATATAGTCAAAACAAACATTAAAAAGAACATTTAGGGTTTTTAATTCAATTACCAGTCAAGAATTTTACCACACCAAAGTTATGAATGTAAGTCATCATAATTTATAGGAATTTTAAAAAACATAACTAAGCATTTTTAGGCTAATCGAAGAGCCACACCACCTGTGCTATCATGGCAGCAGTTGGTTGTACTATTATCTAAGAAATGCAAATCTTAGAATCAAGAATCCATTAGTATCCGTAATGCATCAATATTGGCTTTGGTTTATGCAAATCAAAGTTTCAAAGCTCAATTATAATCTATTTTAAACTCTCTCTAGTTTGTGTGAATTGAAGTTGCAAAGCTCAATGGTGATCTATTTCTATTCAACATCAAAATGATCTGATTAACATCAAACCACCCTCCTTTCCTATGTTTTTAAGTTTGCTGTTAGTGGATAAT
>JAOXYD010206502.1:0-21001 GCA_028565735.1 Pinacopodium congolense
AAATAACAAAGCAATTTCTCACTAGTAGAGAGAACACAAATCCCACACAAACTTGATAAACAAGCACTCTTAAACATGTATACACCTTAAACTCTTAAGACACTTGATCAAACTTGTAAAGCTTGTATTCTGTATGATAATTTTTTATATTACTTCTTACTTTCTTTGTCTATTTATACTCATGAATAAGACTTATAGCCATTGGAGTATTAATCAATCTTATGGACCATTGTCTAATAGAAGTATCCGTTGTATATCTTTTCTATCCATTAGGCAAATATTCTATCCATTGTGTAATGTGACCGTTATGCTCTATTCGGTCGGCCGATAGGCCATGTTCGATCAACTGAGTTTCTAAAACTTGTTCATTTGGTCAACTGCTGGCCAACATTCAATCGACTGGTCTTCCTTCAATCAACCCTTCTTTATTCAGTCAGCCAATCTCCCCAAGACGTTCATTCGATTGACCGCTCTACATCGTTCGGTCAACTGATCCTCCTTCGATCGATCGATGCTTCCTTTAGAGCTGTAGTTCCATCGACCAATCATCTATATCCAATCAACTGACCTTTGATCTTTAGTAACATCGATACATAATTGTTAATTAAGCCTCTTCTTATTCAAAATACTTATCTTTAAACACACTTAAACAAAAATATTAGTAGAAGGGAGTGTTTTGTCATCATCAAAATCGGGTGGAATCTGCCTTGGTTTAATAGCTTTTGCATTCTTATGTTCTTCCAATTTTAGTCAAATTCTATGAGATAGAAAATGTATCCCTAACCACGCTATAACCTAGAACAATGTCTCTAGATTGAATGTTTCTATAGCTTTAGGTACTAGATAATAACTAGCCTAAACCATAATCACACAAGTTCGGATTATGTAACCTAGAGAATTGGAATCTTAGGTGAAGTTGATTAAGTTTACCTACAAATCAATTAACCTATTGTCACTTATAGTATTTTCTAATGACAATAACGGATCAAAAGCCTATACAAAGCAATTGAACTAGAAATTGCTAATAGGATGACCAAACCTATAAAAATCAATGAAAATCATAATGACCAATGAAAATCAAATCAATTCTCATAATTATAAAGGCATTTTCCTCTCAATGTCTTCTTACTCAATATAAATTTAACCTAACATAGTGAATTAATTAAAACATAATACAAATGGCAAGATAACATATTGAAATAACAAATAACGCTGATGGAATTGACAAGAAGACTATCTATTCAAATATAACAAAAGGTTTATACAATATTCAAAGGTTAAAACACCTAAAACCATTAAATATTCACACTAACTAAGAATAAGATATAGAAAAATGAGATTTCGTTATAGAAATATTAAAACACTTGTAAATTAAACTGAACTACAACCAAAACAACTAAATAAGATGGATCAAAAAGCATGAAAACTAATAAGGATGCATTTTATAGTATTTTCAATGCCATTTCATCTCAATTTTGATGTTTAAATTCTTTATTTGTATTCCTTTTGAGTTTCCATGAAAATTTGACCTTAGAACACAAATATAAGTTAAAAGAGCCAAGTTGTGAGTATAATTGGAGTAAAATTGGAACTAGAAGAGGTGTGGAATAAATTTAAGGAGTTAGAGAATCATACTATGAGGTTCCAAACCAAATGTTAAGGTCATATGACAAGCCATGAAGAGTGCACAAAGAAGAGAACACGACAAGCTTAGTTAAATACCATACTCGGTTAAGGTCAATTTGATGATACATTCGATGCACTTTAAGAACTCAGATCAATTTGAATTTTTATAGGGTACAAGAACATAATATAATATCTATATACCAAAATTCATGGCTATTGAAGGTGTATAGAAGGAATTAGAGTAGAAAAGGTGAAGAGGGGAAGAAGTTGTCAATTTCTAGGACTTAAACATAATTTGTAAAACAATTTCATTTTTTGTGATTTTTAGGGGCAAACTTAACTAGATTACTGCCAAAATGGCCTAAACCCTATATAGGACCTATAAAAGGGAAAATATGGAGAAAATTCATCACTTTTAGCTTACACTTGGCAGTCTTTAATCTTTTTTGTATTTTCCTTATGTTTTAGTGTGTTCTTGATGTTCTTTTCATCTCGTCATATTCTATTCTTAGATTTCATGTTCAGGCTATAGAAATTTAATTTAGAACTTATTTATAATTTTTTCTATTTTCATTTATTTTCTCATGTATTTTCTTTTAGGTTAATTAAATACTTGTTGAATTTTGGTTTATGGTTAATATAGTGTTAATTCTTTAATTTTCCAACCTTGTTCTTATTTTTATTCTTTTAGTTTTTATAATTATTTACTATTTTCATTTAATTTTCATATTGTGTTTTTTTTATTTTCATTATGTTAGCTTAGTTTTCAGTGGGTTTAAAGGTATTTAATGGATTTATGGACGATAATTGTAAGAATTGGAATGGATTTTCCATGGGCATTGTGATTTATGCTAAGATTGAGTTGGAATTTAGAATTAATGCTTATGAATTTCGATTCTTATGGCTACATAATCCTAACTTGTGAGATCATGGCCTTAATTAGTCATTCCCTAATTCTTAATGCTACCTTATGACTAAATCTAGAGAGCTTGTTTTAAGTTTTCAGGTGATTAGGGGTAAGTTTTCTATCGCATAAGACTTATCTAAAAATGGGACAAACTTAAGATGCAAGATATTGTTTGTGTCTATAGGCTAACATCTTGAGCATAACACAATCCTTAAGATTTTGATGATCAATTTGTATTCATGAATCTAGATAATATCTTTAGTCTAGCTTTTTGTCTTTGTTATTTGCTTTCTGGTTTTGTTCGCTTTAATTTTGATAATTGTCTTCTAGTTTATTTAATTCCTTTGCATTCAAGGGTTTTCTTTTATTGTCTTTTTTGTTTTTTCAACATTAGGAATAGCTTAAAAACACAACTAGTTCTATGTAGGATCTACCCTAACTTGCCCTACTACATAGTTAGTTAGATTAGTTAGGTATTTTATTATTTAGTAGTCTATGACAGACCCACCAAAACCCATTCAAAATCCTAAGAACATAAAGAAAGTATAAACAAAATTAGATGAAAGCCTAAAGAAAAATGAAGAAGATTGTTGGCTATTTGTTTTTTAGCTTTAAACCCCCCTTATACCTTTTCCAATTAGGACAAATACGAGGATTAGTGAAAGACCTCTTTACCCATCTTATTTTTCACTGACAGCGTGCTTAATGATAGGTTAATATCCTTCAATAATGGTCTTCTCAACCACCTTTGAAGGGTTTACGATGCATCCTTTAATTCCAGTTAAGCATAACTGTCGTTGGTTAAATACAGACTGTCGTTAATGGTCCAAATTGACAACCCTTGCTCCATTTTTACTCTAATTCTTTTCCAAAGTTGGTGTTTTAGCCCAAAACCTATCTCAAAAGATAAAACCTATCATTCAACAAATAATGACACAATTTAAGCACTTTTATACCAAAAATATGGATGAATTCCTATGAAATCATATACTAAAAAAAATATAATACATCCCTGTCAAATACCCCCAAATTTAAACTATTGCTTGTCCTTAACAATGACTTAAACATTTTAACTTAACAATCTTGATCAAATGCTAAAAACCAATTAGATATAATAGAATAAAATCAATGCATTTAATCTAACTCAAAATTTCAACTCCTTCATGATCTAAAAATGACTTTATCACATGCAAGGTACAAAGTTAGTAAAGGTAACCCAATGTGCAAAATACCAAACATTCAAGTTATTTTGCATAGTCATCACATTAACTTAGTGAAGGATGATCAAAGGAACCAAAAACACAATATAAATTGAACTTAGAGCGACATTTAGGAGTTCGCTTAATCTTTTTACATGAGGCCAAATACCATATCATGAATGACCCCAATTACTCAACTAAGGTGCTCCTTTTAAACATGTTTGAGATGTCATCTAGTTTTTTAACACGAAGGTGAACACTTAGTTATGAACACCCTCAGTTACTAGGCTGGATCACCTTCTCAAATGACTACTAACACCACTCATAAACTTCCACCTTTACATCGATTTAAAACCAATGGAGTGAACTTTGCTCATTTTATTCAACAACACAAACACTTTTTATGCATTTTTAACACATTATTTCAAATATCCTATTTCCTAAATTCACATTGTAACCATACAGAACATCCTCAAACACTTAATATCATACATATGGGCTACTAAAAACACATGAAAAAACTCAAAGGAAAAAAAAAGCAATTTTTTTTTTTTGAAGTCAACAATAATTTCAAGAGTTTATCGAAGTTTACCATATTAAAAGTATCAATTGTTTTCAAGTATCACAATCAACCTATCAACTAAATTTTAAGATCATACTTAATTAGAACATTTAAATCATTACCATTATACAAACAAAAATTCAAGTTCATGAAAAAAAAAACTTATTCCTTACCCCTACACTTAAATGGGACATTATCCCTAATGTCCTAAAAATAATGAAAAACACGTATAAGTATAGAAATAAGAGTACTTCCTTAAAATGTAGAGACCATATCAACTTTGAAAATAAAGATTGTACCTAACTCTTGCCTTCTTATAAACCAAACAAGCAAAATAAAGCAAGTAAAACACTCCAACAGAATTAAATGAAATACTAACTAGAAAAGAGAAGAACACGTAAACTAAAGGATATGGTTAGGGTGCCTTATAATAAACATTTGTTTAAGGTCATTAGTTCAACTACTATTCATTCACTCCTCATCCGGTATTTAAAGAAAAATCGCACTCCTTATAGCAATGGCACGAATGATTAAAAGAGCTAGCTATATCCACCCTTGAAATTGGCTTGCAACTAGCATGATGTCGCATATCCTTAAAAATGTTGAACTTCATATCTTGTCCATCGTACTCCATTGTCAATTGTTCCTTAAGGACATCAATCAATGTACATGAAGTCTTCATAAATTTTCTTCCTAATAGAATTGAAGACTCTTCATCCTGCATATCCATAATATACAAGTATGCAAGATCTTGAACTTGCATCAAGACATCCTCAAAGACCCACTTAGGATAAACATTAGAGGCATTGACTAAATGAAGAATAACATGAGTAAATTTAAAAGAACCTAACTTCAGAACTTGAAAAACAAAGAATGATATTATGTTAACTAAAACTCCTAAGTCTATAATGAACTAATCATATCTTGTGTTATTTATTATGCAGGGAATAGAAAAGGTACTAGCATTTGTGTGCTTGTGTGGTATTCTTCTTGGTAGAACTATTGGTACTTCTGCCCCCCCATACTAGCCTTTTCATCATCCTTCTTCTTCGACTTCTACATGCTCCCCTCCTTCAAAAATTGCTTAGTAACTTCGAGTAAAGATATGTTTGACTCTATCTATAGAAAATCTTTAAATCACTTGCTCTTTCTCCTTCTTCTTCTTTTGTTGTTTCTTCTCTACTTACTTCTTTTCCATCTTTGCTCTATCTTTTGCCAACTTTCTACGAAAAGGAACTAGGATATGGTTAAGAATGGAAAAGGTTAGATCACATCCCTTAGAAGGAATTGAATCCTCCTCCTTATCTCATACTTCCTTCTTTTCTAACTCCCTCTTCTCTTCTCGCCTAGAGTTCCTCACGAAGATTGCAAACACATTCTCTCTTGGATTTTGCTCTAGTTGACTTGGAAGTCAATTAGAGACTTGGGCTTATAACTTTCCCATAGTGTCTACTAGCTGGGTCATCTAGGTCTTTACATTTTTTATTCTACTCCTCGTCTCTTGTGGCAACTAAAAAGTATTGGTGGTCAAATTCTTTACTATCTCATCTAAGGACATGCCACCAGTTGGTGGTTATGGTGGTAGAGGAGATCGTAATTGCTACATCTGATAAAACCCAAGTGGAGAGTTGTATCCGTGTAGTTGCTAGATGGCAGAAGGTCTAAAATTAGCACCACTTCCTTACTAGTTACCCCTATAGTGTAAGTTTAGATGATCTTTCCATCTCAGATTATATGTGGGAGTGTGAGTATCATATCCTCTCTATTGACCTTGTGGTGCTCTGATAGCATATATCTATTGGTCATCCTACAAAGTAGGATATGAATCAGTCAACTCACTAGTTAAAAAGCAAATTTCATATACCTTAGCTTTCCTTTTTCCAATAACAGCATGCTATACTAAGGATGTGAGATTTGTGACTTGCTACTCTAATATATACATAGCAACATTCTTTGATTTCGGTGTAGACGATGGGATGTTTTTCCTACTACCCCATAAGAGTTAGAAACCATGGTTTCTCTCAATCTCTTTACATCAACTGGTATTTTGTCGATTAATGCCTTACCACTAGTTGCATCTATCATGTTCTTGTCTATAGTTATTAGTCCTTCATAAAAAATTGAGGGCATTCCTATATAGTGTTTAACATTAAAAAGTGGTTTTTAAAGGCTTAATAACATTCATAAATTCAAAATAAACTCAAACAAAGCATTAAAACCACCATTTCTAAAAGAACAAGAAAACAAATTCACATAACATATTACACCCATATGAAAAATCATGCAAATCAACACATAGGTGAATGAGTAATGATATATAACAGCTATTTCACATACTAGGATACCTTAGATAAAAAATTAACTTTAAAATGATGGAAAATCACATAAATTTGACTAAGCCGACTCAAGTTTCAACCCTAACTCATAAGATAAATCATAATTTTCATGTGTTAAATGCAAAATACAGAGGGAATACCTTGTTGATGTGATAAAAAAAACTCTTAGATTAAGCCATGAAAATTACTTTTGGAGGATGATTCAGGTTAGGTAAGTGATATGAGGTGAGACAATTTAGAGAGAGTTGAGAAAAGAGTAAATGGAGGGGAAAGAGCTTGGGTTTAAAAGGTTTTAGAACCTACAACCTTTAGCTCTCATGACCTAGATCATGCCAAGTTTTAACAGTTGAAACTTATAGCTCTCACATACTGGGTCATGACCATGCCCTTGGCCATGAAAGCTACTGAACTAACATCACATTCTAGGCCATAGTCATGGCCCAAGCCATGAAATACACTGTCAAAGCTATTTAGTTATGCCAATTTTCACTCAATTTGTGTTTCAAAGCCTTTTTAACTCAATCTCATATAAGATCATTCATAATTGATGCAAATTACTAGCCAAGATTGATAAAAATGTTAAAGAAAGTAAACTCACATGAAAATGCAAGTAAATAAACATGAAAATATGCATCTTAAATGCAATAGGCTCTAAAAATCAAAATAATACATAAACCAAATAAATAAGATAAACATTGGGTTGCCTCTCATTAAGCAATTGTTTAATGTTATAAGCTCAACGACCTTATTTAGTTTATCAATTTTCAATTTTATTATTCTGAGCACGCTTTTTCTTCTTGAAATTCCCCTTGAAGCTCCTATCATCCTTGTTATCAATTTTATTAGTTTGAGCACGCTTTTTCTTCTTGAACTTTCCTCTACTGATTAAGCTCCTTCAAATATAGGGTAGACCTCTTCTCTACTTCTTAGTGCTCATGGCTCGATCTCATCATCAATTCAAACTTCAATGGCTCATGTTTTTCCATCCTTTGTAAAAAGACTTAAGTTCTATCATTAAAGAAGTTAAAAGAAGAAGAATTTTGATTTTCTTTAAAAGATTAATTGATTGATTCATAATAGGAAAAAGTAATAGATTCATCTTTGATCTTAAGAACTTCTTTTCTAAAGCATCAATCAAGACCTTTAAGGTTACTAGAAATAGTCTCCTTAAGATAAAAGGTATCTTATCCTCGTCCTCCATGTCTAAGATTATGAAATCTTTCATAAACACATCCTCAACTATACCCTTAGAATAATTTATGGATCTATCTGCTAACCGGGTACTCATCTTAATAGCCTTTTAAATTTATAATCCTAGCTCTTGAAACATATTATGAGACATAAGATTAATGCCTACTCCTCAGTCAAATAGTGTGTCATTTAAATGCATATTACCAATGGTGTAAGGAATTGGAAAACTCACTAGATCTTTTAGCTTTTGTGTTAGCTTGCCTACAAAAACAATTGTACATTCTTCACTTATTACTATATTAGAAGATTTAATTGCCTTTTTATTTAGAAGGAGATTGTGCTTGAATTTCACATACTTATGTTCCTATAAAAAGAGATTCCATAAGAGGCATGTTAACATGTGTACTTTAACAAGGTCTAGAGATTTACCTACATGCTCCTTTTTCTTGTTCGTGTATAACTTGCTAGGATATGGAATTCTTAGCTTGTACTCCTTTAGTACTTTCTTCTTCTTTTCTTCATTCTTCTTTAGATTTTTCTTCTTCTTAGTTTCTTTCTCATTAATAGCTTCTTCCTTTTAATGTTTCTATCTTTTTCATCAGTTTCACTTTCCTTCTTCTCTATGCTTTTCTTAGCATCTTCTTCAATTAGAGGTTCTTTCTTACCATCTTTTATAAACACCATAAGTACATACTCTGTTGTATTCTTCTTTTTGTTTCCTATCAAAGTACCTGGTGGCCTCTCATATACATTTATGGCTACTTACCCCACTTGGTTCTCTAAGTTCATGATTGATGTCTCGATGTTTTGGAAATGGGCATCTGAAGTAATGATGCATTTTGTTAAAAGTTCATTTAAGCTCTACTGTGTAGGCTGCTGTTGAGGTTGAAAACCCAATGGATGGTTCTATTGCTACTAGCCTTGTCCTTTCCATGAAAAGTTAGGATGATTCATATACCCTGAGTTATAGGTATTACTATATAGAATATTTAACCTATTCCTAACATAGTTGACATATTCAGTTTTTCCCATACTTCCTATTGTTTGGCATTCATGATTAGGTGCCTTCCCTCACAAAAACCATAACTCATAACCTGAGTTGATGCAAAAGCAACTGCCATACTATCCAACTTTTATGTCAGTGCATCTACTTTAGCTTATAAAGAAGTCTCTACATCAATGTTATGAACACCATTGCTTGGCTTAGATTTTTTTACATGCATTTCCCTACTGATAGTTATTTACAACTATATTTCCAATAAGCTCCTATAGTTGTTTTGGCATCTTAAAGCTTGTGACTCCTTTTGAGGATGAATTTATCAGATGTTTTGTGGCAAAACTTAGACCTTTATGGAAGATGCATCAGCATCCTTAAGTCAAAGTTGTGATGTGGAAAATTCCTCACCATCTCACTCCATCTCTCCCATGCATCATATAGAGCTACTTGATCCCATTATTGAAAAGATATGATGTCATTTAACTTAACAAGTCTCCAAGATGGAAAGTATCTCATTAAAAAGTTTCAGTTAATTGTTTCCATGAAGTGATAGAACTAGAGGATTTAACTTGAGCTATGACTTTTCTCTACTTCTCAACATAAAGGGAAATGATCTGAGTCTTACTATTTCCTTTGCCACTCTATTCAGTTTAAAAGTGTCACAAATCTCTAGAAAATTTGGAATGTCTACATTTAGGTCTTCATTTGGTAACCCATCAAGTTTGACATAATTTTGGACCATTTGTATCATTTGGCCTTTATTTTAAAGTTGATTTCCTACATTTTTGGTCTATGTATTCTCAACGCTATACCTTAGAGTAAATTTGTAGACAAGTACCTTGTAGTCAACTATCCTTTTAGTATAATATCCTTATCCATGTTTGCGTCCAAATGAATAACCTGAATCTCAACTAGTGTTTTATTCCTCTCTCTCAAAGTTTAATGAAAGGTCATCTCAACTTTAAGGTCAAGTTTTAGTATATTTGTGGATTATCTCCTTGTCATACAACATTAAATCTAAACCTAAACATCAAAAGAACAAATAAGAGATCAAAAGAAGAAGAGTTTTAAACAAATAAAAGATGAAAAAAATAAAAACATCATAAAAATAAAAATAGTTAGTTTAACAACGATTAGAATTTCCTAATATCGATTAACAATCCTTAGAAATAGTACCAAAAACATGAAGGGGTCTTTTCTATCCTAAAGTTTTAAACAAAATAAAATCCAATCTCAAACATATACCAAGACCATAAATAGGCAAGTGCATTTATCGTATCTTAGTATAGCTAATACGAGTTCGAATTGTCATCCCATGAGGATTGTAATTGACGACTAGTAATTTCAATGAGTGATTTGATAATTAACTAAATTAAACTAAATAACTAACTAATAAATCCAAACCAAATTCATTAGATTAAAATTTAATTAAGACGTAGATGATTAACCCCCCAAAGATATGTCCATGTTTAATATTTAACTTCAGTTGAATGTCTTTCCAAGTTTTCTTAGACGTAAGATCCCTAAAGTGAATTATACTTTCTCTTGAGTTATATAATTCCTATCCTCTTGGTTGGCTAATCGGGAGTTTTTCTTAATTAAAACCCCAATTAGAAGCATTATTATGATCGATGGAACCTATGGATTGATCTATGCATAAGGATTATCTCTCAATCTAAGTACATGAAATCAAATATTATAATTTTTTAAACTAAAAAAGGTTCCAATAATGTGTCTTGATGATGACAAAGCATCATTGTTACTAATGTTTGATTTTTTATGCATTTTGATGTAAAAGTGTAAGGACATATGTTGAAGCCCCAAATAGAAAAGCTTAAATGAAGATAATGAAGAATGGAACAAGTATTAAAAGTGTTGAAGTGAAAATAAAGAAAGAAGAACAAGATTGGATAGGTTTAGGTGTGTCTTGGTATGTAGTCCTAAACTTGATCGTTATTAATGTTTAAAAGAGCTCTCACTTTTGCATGTAATTTTTGCATAAGTATTTGCATATAGGGATTGGATAAATTTTTTAATTATTAGTTGAATTTGATTATGGTATTTACCTATTAGGAACTAGTTTGGAACGGCATATAAGTTTAAAGTTTCATTATTAAGAGGAAATTAAGTGAAATTATGTTAATTGCTTTTAAAGAAAACCTTTTGATGAGTCTAAGTGTCTTGAAATATTGTTTTGTGCATTTAAATGTTTTTTAGTCTGACTATGATGTGAATTTTGGTATATGAAATGTTTATGAAAAGATTTAAGTCGTTTAAGAATGAAAAGTTTACATAGTCAAGGCTAATTCTTATGTTTTGAATCAATTGAATGTTTTTTATAATTTAAAAGGACTTGATATATGTTTTAAAAGTTTATTAAAGTTGTATTTGATGTTAGGAATTTGTTTCAAGTATTTTAGATTTAGTTTTAATATTTTTTATATTTTTCTGGGACATAACTAGTGGGTGCATAAGGTTTAAAAAACATCATTTAAGTCCATAAAACTTAAGGTTAAGTCACCTAATAAAATAACGACTAGTTTTATTTTTCAGTTTTCAATGATTTTTTAAGTCTCAAACGATCACTCCAATCCCTTCCTAACACTATAAATAACATTCCTAAGCATTTATATCAATTTTTTATGCTCCCAAAAACAATTTTGCAAGCTCAAAATCTTAAAAACACCAAAGCTATCCAAACTATATTCCTCATTGGTTCATCTTTCTTTCTCTTGTTTTAAATACATTTTCAGAGCTACAAAACTGTTGTTCTAAATTTTTTTTAGATACTCATGAGTTTACTTGAGATAACATTTGGATTTTTAAGTGTTTATTTTTTCATATTCAACCTCACAAAAGCATACACCTTTAAGATGTCTAGTTTTGCTCTTCATTGCTTCAACTCACTTTCTCTTCTTTTATTTTAATTCAATCTTGTTTCTTGAGCTTCAATTTTGTTGCTTTCTATTTTTTAATTTTTTAAGAGTATCTTAAAGCTTTCATGAAAACTTTTATGCACTCTTAACATTGTTTTAAGTTTTAAATATAAAGATTGCCCAAATTTGTCATGTTTTGTATGTTTTAACATTTATATTTATCTTTTGCTATTTTAATCCAATTTTAGTGCTTTGACATTGCACTAATCTATTTAAATTGTGTTTTTATATCTTCCAAGAAGTTTTTTAACCTATTTTTGTGATTTTATAAGGTTATAAACGTTCATATAAGTTTGACAACACAGATTTAACAGATCATGCATATTCTTACTCTATTCTTAATACGATCCTTTTGTTTCACCCCTTAATTTTGTGTTTATTATTGCAATATGTTATTAAATGATATATTAAGGTTCTAATAGGTTTTTTGTATTGAGTTTACATTTTTTAGTGGATTAAAAAAATTGATTTTTGAGTTGGAACTTAAGTGCTGCATAATTTGACAGCTTGCATATTCAAGTGTTCAATTTGATGTTTGAATGCATTAAACTTGTTTTTATTGAAATAATTTGATTTTGTATGATCTTTTGAGAAGCTAAAAGTCTTTTCATATTGTTTTTTCATCTCTCAGAAGTTACAAAATGTTTTTGATGCATGAGATTAAAGGTGTGTTTTGGTTACAAAATTGGGAAAATTGTTTTAAGTTGATAATTGATTGTAACATAGGTGTTCTTTGCCTTTAAAATAAAGTTAATAGGCTATTCTTGACCTTCAATAAAAAATATTTGAATTTTATTGATTATTGAATTTCAATTAGATTGATTTATGCTTTATATGAGAATTAGGGATGCATAAGGTATAAGCATTGCGTTGGTTTCATGTGAACCCTTATCTTGCATTATTTTTTATCAAGGTGTTGTTAAACTATATAAGCTTGAACTAAGGCTTAGGTAGCTTAAGTTTGAGGGTTTTTTTGTTAAGATTAAATTTTTGAATTTTGATCTTGTATACATGGTTTACCTATTTAAAGGAAGATTGTAAAGGGTCACTTCTCACCCATTTAAAGTAAGATTGCTAGGTTCTTCTTGACCCTGCATAAATAAGATCTATAAGGTTACTCTTCACCTCCACTTGTGGAATGTAAGATTTTAAAGGCTCCTCTTGACCTCCTTTATGAAAAGAACAAATTTGTAAGGGTTGCTTTTCACCCTAAGGAAGATTATTGAAGTGAAATTTTCAACAAGTAGTTACAGAAAGGATGTAGGTTATCTTTAGAGTCGTCGAACCTCTATAAATTACTTGTGCATTCTCTCCCTTTATTCTCTTTATATTTGTGCACTTGTATTTATTTTTATCTTATTATAGATTGAATTTTTCTTTACTAACTCATATAGTTAAAATTGACCTAGATTTTTTAGATTGTTTAATTTAGTAAGATATTTTTAAAAACCCAATTCAACCCCTCCTTGGGTGCCATAGGGCTTACATAATTGACACTTACGTTTTCATAGAAATATAAAATAATTTATTATATCAATAGATAAATTTGAGTAAAAAATCTAGAAATTCATACATTGAACAATAAAAAACAAATAAACACTGCATATTAAGGATATAAACAATTATATCCTATCATAATTTAGTTCTAAAATATATTGAAGTGAACAAAAACAATCATTAAAAAAAGGATTAAAAGGCTCATTCTCGTGATGCTTGAATCGTTGAATCCTTAATTACTATTGCTAGAAATTCAATTTTGATCTCTCATTCTAGATGTTTAGATTGATTCTTATCCTTCAATTTTATCAAAAACCCAGTAAACATGGCTTTAGATTACTTTTTAGTTATTTAGTGGCGACTATAGGCCATTCAAGGATCAAATTTTAGAAAAAAGAACTAAATTTTCAATTAAATAGGAGATAGGTCTAATAGTCCTATGGCCTCTAATAGTCCTATGGCCAAGGTCATAGCTATAGGAATAGCAATGGAATCTAGGCAGACAACTTCATAGCCAAAAGTCACAGCCATGACTTTAGCCGTGATCATCTCTGCACAACTTCTTTCCAATGTGTTTTCTCCTAGAATTTTCTTGACTTGTGCCATGGCCATGAACTAGGCTATAAAACTCACTAACTTGATGTTTTTCCTCCTCTTTTTTATTCCAAAACTCATCCAACTCTATATATACATCAAAATGATCACCAAGACCTACAAAACATACATTTTTACTAAAATCATCATAAATAATATCTTATCCAAAATTTAACCAATTAATCATCAAATTCACATGAAAGAAATCCTCAAACCTAAGATTATGACCATGAAAATATGCCTAAAATATGAATAAAATGAGTACTATCACTTACTCAACACCTAACCATCTTCACTATTGTATATTCTCCTCTATCGATTCAAATAATGTTTTGATGTTTCCAATCAATGCTATTTTTCCACCCTAGAACATTTAACCCCAACAATGTAAGGAAATCTTAAAGTTTATAAGTCATTTTTAAAGACCTTAACCTTATTTTACCATTTTTCTAAACTAAAAAAGCAAGGGAGTTCCTTTAATAAAAATAAGGGGAAAAGACATTATCATGGAAATCCTAGAAAAACATATATAGAAATCATTTCAATGGCTTTGTTTCATTTGATGTATTTTCTTATAATGATTTACTGTATTCTATTTTAAGTTACTTACTTTGGGTGTGATGAGATGTTAAGGCTTGTATATCCCACAAATTCATGGATGCATTATCAATATTTATGTTCTAACGATATTTGGGCAAGCATTATTTAAGGTCATAAAATTATAAATTTGCCTCATTTTGATGTAGATGACTAATTTACCCTAGGAAAATGTCTAAATATCAACTCATCTTAAAGAATGAGAATCATGTAGATTTAAGGAGATTTATCTTTAACCCATGTAGGATTTTTACTTTTAAATGTAGATCAATGGTAGCATCTTTGAGTAGTCCACAAGAATTAGGATCTTAACAACTTTCAACTTTATGAGACTGCATTGTTATTTCTTGAGTCAAGGAGGTAAATCATTAAAAAAAGAAGTTAAGGCCAAGAAATTGCCTAAACTTGTCCAAATAGTTTTAGCTTGATTATTTACTAATATAAGAAATATTTTTTAATATTTTTCTTTTAAAAAATTATTTAAAATTTTTAAATTTTCATTTTAGGTTAAAAAGGTAGAATAATAATTTATGTTATTATTAGGAAAGTTATAAATTATTTTACTTGAATAGTAAGTGAGATGAGTGGATAGCTTATTGGAGTAGGAAGTAGTATAGGAAGATTACATGGGTGAACAATTTTCATTGGACTTTCTTAAATCTAATAGGCTTTAAAACATAGTGGGTGTATAAAATAAATTAATTAGGAGAGAGATGGTGCATGAAATCTTTGCATTATTTAGTTTTCGTAAATTCTACTTAACAAAAGTTTACTATATTTAGGCTGTGGTTATAAAGTAAAGGTTCAATAATGTGGACTAAGTGTCTGAACTATAGTCATTACAAATAAAAGAAAGTGAAAATTGATGTGTACTTGCACATATGTTTAACTATTGTATTTATATTTTAAATGCTAGATATTTCTTGAATATTATAATGGTTTGTATTTAAGCTGATTAATTATTTTATGTGATTATACTATATTCTTGTATTAATTGTAAGAAATATAAGAATTTGATTTTGTAATTACGTATTTGTTAGCCCTATAGCACCCAAAATGGGGTGAATTGGGTGTTTAAAAATTCTTGCAAAAATAAAACACTTTAAACACTTTAGGCCAATTTAAACAATATGAAAACTTTAACCAAAATTTCAACCTATATGGAATGTCAATTCTTATGCCAATATCAATCAATTCGAACAATAATAAAGCAAACACAAATGCACAAATATTAAAGAGATAAGGTAAGAGAAGAACACCAAGATTTATAGAGATTCGCCTACCCCAAAGATATACTAGGTTCTCTCTCTAACTACTTGTTGGAAATTCACTAACAACAATCATGATTAAAGGTCAAGAGGAATCTTTATAACAATCTTTGTTCAAGGCCAAGAGCAACCTTTACAACAATCTTGATTCAAGGCCAAGAGAAGCCTTTACATAATCTTGTTCTAGGTCAAGAGTAACCTATCACAATCTTGATTCAAGGCCAAGAGGAACCTATACAAATCTTGATTCAAGGCCAAGAGGAATCTATCTAACAATCTTGAATTTTAAGATCAAGAGGAACCTAACACAATCTTACTTAGATGGGGAAGGGCAACCCATCAATCTTTCTTTTCACAAAGAGGGTGAAGAGTAACCCTTTATAACAATCTTTTTATGGCAAAGAGGATCCTTTCCAATACACTCAAAGTTTATACCTTTTATCCTATAAGGACAGCCCTAATCCAAGCTCCCTTGAGCTTTAAATCAAGCTTATATAGCTTATGATACCCTTGATCAAAATTAACATAAGATAAGGGCTCAAATGCAATAAATGCAATCTGGAATGTTCAATGCACAATTAAGGCCTAAACTAATCCAATTCACAAAAAAGGATTAACACAATCCAAATCTTCTTTATCCTAGGTAAAGAGCAACCTAAAAAATCTATTTTAAAGGCAAAGAGCAACCTATAAATCAATCAAGTCAATCCCTCAATTTAAATCACAAAAGCACATCGTCTATGATGTTTCTCTAATGCACATGCAATAAACTCAATTCTGAAAATTCTGGAGGCAAACCAAAATTATAACAAGCCTCGTAACACTTCAATAGGTCATAAACAATTTAATTTAGTCAATAGAAATGTGATTATAGCATCAAATAATCAGAATTAACCTATATGAACACAAGCTGTCAAATATATATACAGTCTTAAGGTTTCAGCCTATCAACATACGAATTTAATCTATCAAATGATGCAAATTAAATGCAATAAACCTACTACAATATTAATATATATGTTAACAATAAATTGTAATGGCAAACACATTTTTAGCACATCAACTAAATAATCAAAATCAAGCACAAATCTATAATGCTCAAACCTAGACAACTTTGAACAACCTACAAAAATCAAGTTCAAACAAACAATATAATCACTTAAAAATTTAAAAAAAAATACCAGCACACTCCTAAGACCTTAAGCAAACTGAAAACAATAAATTTATACTTCCAAAAACTTATTAAAGCTCAAAATCGAAGCCAATAAAGAAACTGTAGAAAAAACATGTAAGTTTGGACAATTTTGAGAAGTTTGTGTTCTTTGAGCTCAAATACATTATTTGAGTGCTTAAATATTAAAGTGAAAGATCCTATGCACTCTTAAGACCTTAAGCAAATTGTGTATGATAATTTTGAATCAATAAAAATGGTTTTGCAAGCTCAAAATTGAAGAACACAAAAGTTCATAAACGTTTAACCAAAATAGAGACATTTTTGGTATGTTAATCTTTGAAAGCTCAAAACAAACGAAACAATGAATAAAAAAATCAATTTAAAGCTTTCTGAGTTTCTTCTATATCTGAACAAACTAGAAAAACAAAACTTACAACAAAATAAACTAATTTAAAACATCAAAATATGAATTGAATGAAGGTTGTACATAAAAGAAGGAAAGCTTTGAATGTTTGAGTAATTTGATCTTGTAATTCGTTTTTCAGAGGTTCTAAACTTGTTAAATCCATTGATGAAGGATATATATATAGTGTTAAGAGAGGTTTGGACGATCAACGGCGCCCTTTGGGCTGATCAACGACACCCACTGGGCCGATTAACGGCGTCGTTGTTCCAAGAACAGTCCATCGTTGATGGCTTCTGGAAAACAGGGTATAATGGCACCTTTTGCACTCAACAATGGTGTCGTTTATCAGATGAATAGGCCATCGTTATGCCTCCAAAAAAACATGATAAATACTTCAAACCAACTCCAAAACATTCCAAATAAATTTCTAATATTAAACAACACTTCAAGCAAGTGTTAAAACATAATTCAAGGCTGATTGAATCAACAAAACATGTCAATCAATTCAAAACATAAGAATTGCCTTGGTTATGAAAACTTTTCATTTTAACCAACTTGAAAACCTTTTTAATCAATTCATAAACCTTCCATAATCCAAAAAACATAACACAAAGATATTCAAACAAATTCAAACATACATAAACAACTTCAAGCAAAAATTCAATTAACTTAAACACATCAAACACATTAAAATAATTCATGTTGTATAAACACATCAATGATTAGCCTATATGTCACCTAATTCAGTTCCTAATATACCAAGGCTATCATCAAATCAAGTTCATCATTGAAACCACAATTCAACTCCTATATGTCTATATGCAAATGTGAGAGCCCTTGTCAAGCATTGATTAAGATCAAGTTTAGGACACTTATACTAAACTACTTGATCTTCAAACTTCTCTTGATCTTCAAGCTTGATCATCATTTGACCTTTATCATTTGATCTTTGATCTTCAAGCTCTTGATCATCCACATTCTTGAGCTCTTTGATCTTCAAGCTCTTGATCATCCATATGCTTGAGCTCTTCTACCTTACTCTTCAATATCTTTAAGATAGGTCTTCTACCTTAGGCTCTACATATATGCTCTTACACTTTATACATCAATGTATCTTATAAACATCAAAGACTTACACATTAGTAATAATAATGTTTTGTCATCATCAAAACACATGATTAGAACTACCTTGGTTCAACAGTGCACTAGTGAGTTTCTCTTTTAACAATTGAAAAGAAAGCATACATTAATAATCAAAGTTAAATATTGCATCATTGGTTAGAAGTTCAGTAAGGGGCTTAGCTATCTTGGTAAAATCCTTAATGAATCATCTATAGAATTCAACATTTCCAAGAAAACTTTAAATTGCTCTAACTGGATTTAGAGGGGGTAGTTAAGCAATAACTTCCACTTTTACTGGATCTACTTCAATATCCTTACTTGAAATCTTTTGACCCAACACTATGAATTCTTGCACCATGAAATGACATTTCTGATAATTCAAAACTAGATTGGTTTCTTCACATCTCTTTAGTACCTTCTCGAGATTTTCCAAAAATGCATCAAAGGAGTATCAAATACAAAAAAATCATCCATGAACACTTCAATGCATGACTTAATCATGTCCACCAAAATGGCCATCATACAACGTTGAAAAGTAGCTGTGGCATTACACAATCAAAAAGGCATGCGATGATAAGCAAAGGTGCCATATGGACATGTAAAGGTCATCTTTTCCTGGTCCTCAGAGGCAACAGGAATTTACAAGTAACCACTATATCCATCTAAAGAATAATGATAACTATGCCCAGCTAACCTTTCTATTACTTGATCAATGAAGGGTAAAGGAAAGTGATCCTTTCTTGTGGCGTCATTCAACTTACAATAATCAATGCACATATGCCAACCAGTTACCTTCCTTGTGGCAATTAACTCCTTTTGTTCATTCTTTATGATAGTAGTTCCTCCTTTCTTTGGCACTACTTGAACAGGACTAACCTATTTAGAGTCAGAAATAGGATAAATAATACTATCATCAAGGAGTTTAACTACTTCATTCTTTACCACTTCCTTTATATTTGGATTGAGCCTACATTGAGATTTGACCAAAGGTTTACTTCCTTCTTCAATGAATATTTTATTTGTACAAATAAAAGGACTTAATCCTTTAATATTTGTTAAGGTCCATCCTAGAGCCTTTTGAGGCTCTCTCTGAACTCTCAACAATCTTTCCTCTATCGTATCACTTAATGATGATGAAATAAGAATAAGTTATTGGGATGGAGGTATTAAAATTGCATACTTCAAATTGGAAGGGAGAGGTTTTAGTTTAAAAGTCGAAGACTCTTCACTTGATGGCTTAGGAAGTTTTTGAATTGGCCTATCTAAAGGCTCAAACCTTCTAGATTGTATTTAGTTCGAAGAATTCCTTTCTAACTTCTAAATCCTTTACTGCTTCCTTAACTTCCTATCCTTCTTCTTCTTCTTCAGCATTTGAATGGATTAAAGCCTTTTACAAGACATCAAAACAAAGGTAGTGAATTGGATCAATTGGAGTCGAATGAACTCCAATGAAGTTACATGAATATAGGGTGGATGGATGCTTCATCACTCTAAAAACATTAAACTTAATCTCTTCATCTCGAAGCCTGAGAATGAGCCTTCCACCATCTACATCAATTAATGCCCTAGCAGTTGCCATAAATGGTCGTCCTAAAATGATAGGCACTATACTATGCTCCTCCATATCTAAGACAAGAAAATCAATAGGGAATATGAACTTATCAACCTTGACCAGAACATTTTCAATAATCCCTCTTGGATAAGTCCTTGATCTATCAGCCAATTGTATTGAGACTATAGTGGGTTTTGGTTCTTCTAATCCTAAATTCTTTAAAATTTATAAGTGCATCAAATTAATGCTTACTCCTAAATCCACCAAAGCTCTATCAATTTGTAAGCTACCAATTGTACAAGGAATGGTAAAGCTACTAGGATCCTTAAGCTTTGAAGGTAACTTTTTTAGTAGGATAGCCAAACACTCTTCATTAAGCTTAATTTTCTCATGCTCCTCTAACCTTCTTTTCTTAAACATGATTTCCTAAAAAAACTTCGCAAATGAAGGCATTTGGATAATTGCTTCAGTAAATGGAATATTGATATGTAGCTTCTCAAATATCTCAAAAATATTCCAAATTGCTTATCTAAATGATTATTCTTCAATTGTTAAGGGTATGGTATGCTAGGCTTGTAGGATTGTACATTTGGATCAAAAAATATCCTAGGTGGCTTGTTTGAGTTTGCACCTCATTATCCTTCTATCTGTTTTTTCTCTTCTTTTAGTACTCTTTCTCTTGTGTCATGTCCTTCTTTTTCTCTATCTTTTTCACTTTCTACCATTACCTACTTTCCTTTCTCTTCTGCCTTCTTGCTTTCACTCTCAGCATCCTTTCCACTTCTTAATGTAATCTCCTTGGCATGTTCTCTTGGATTGGCTTTGGTTGTGCTATGAAGCTTACCAGGTAGCCTTTCTTGTAAGAGCTGAGCTATTTGTCCAACTTGAGTCTCCAAGTTTTTGATTGATGCTTCATGATTTTGCATTCGAGACTCATTGGATTAGATATATTTTAGAACTATCTCTTCAAAGTTTAGTGCTTCTCTTTAAGGTTGGTTGGCTCTAAAGCGAGGTGGAGGTGGTCTGTGAGGAGTAGC